>CM051015.1:6587414-6632414 GCA_027704905.1 Muraenolepis orangiensis | reverse complement strand
CCTTCTGTATTCTTTCTTTCCTGCTTCCTTTTCTTACATTTGTTTTCTTTCTTTCCTTCTGTATTTCTTTCTTTTATTATGTCTTGTTCTTTCTTTCGCCATCGCTCAGGACAGTGCAGTTTGTCTGAATTCTGAGGTGTGCAGGTTCCATACTGTAGTTCCACAAAGGTCCCCATGCATGATGGCTGACACCACTTCTGTGAGTGAAGGGATTGGATGTGGGAAAAGTTAAAAAGTGCTTAGAGTGGCCGCAAAGCTTAAAAATCGAGAAATCTATCATAGATATCTCAGGGGTCATCAGTTTTGCTCAGGGTCTTTGGCGGAATGTATCCAAACTAAAGCAATTGTTTCTCAATTATTTCCATCAAGATATTTTTTTTTTTTACAATAAAAATAAGCTGTCCGTTTTGAAAATGAAGGAATCTGTTACGTTGATATGGTCAAATGACTTAAAGTGAGATTTTATATATGAAATATGAATAATAGTCGCCTCAAGTGCTCAGCATCTAGATCCGTGCCATATCGATGAATCTTGTGGTACGGCGGTCGTCGCATAACAAGATATTAAAATAGCTTGTCGATTCACAGGCCATTGTAACACTTCTTGAACCTGGACCCAAAGACACACCGACTCAGAAGGAGAGTCAAGAGTCTTTTATGAACAGGAAATTGTGGTGAAAAAGGAGACCAAAAAACAGGAACAAAGACAACGAACAACCCATCTACGAGCAGGCAGAGACAAGACAAGGAGCAAAGGGACTTCAAACGGTGGCCTCTATGGCAATCTGACAAAGGTGAACACAATGAACTAATTAACACCGGTTGAGACAATTCAGAGAAACCAGACGTATGCCTGATCCTGGCATAAGTCTGGTTTCTCAGAATTGTCTCAACCTGTGTTCATTTATTAAATTAGTTCACTCTCGTCATTTATGTACTTCTGCGACGGTCACAGTGTCAAATCAGGCGATTATTGCATCGTTACAGTGCGTCTCGGGCTGGAGAAGAGGAACGCGTGCTTACCCGCTTGACCACGACGCCTTCCATCGGGGGGTCAGGGGTCAATATTGAATTTCTTATTGTCAATAAGTACACGTGGTAGGAGTTGTCTTTAACGATCTCTCCTGGTGGGCGTCGTCGAGCGTCCCAGACGACACCTGGCCTGGTTCATCATCGCCCCCGTGACACTGAAATATTGTCGTCTGTGTGGCGTCTGATCCCGTAAGCGTAAGGAGAGAGGAAAGGTGGACATCTACGGGGAAAAACTCTTGAAACTGTTACAGCCATATTGTAAAGACTGTGAGATTTTGGAAGAAATGTGGAGCAGATGGACGTACTTTCCCTCAATGTGTTAGATTGCAGTGTGGATGATAGTATAGGCACATAACAACAATAACAAAAGGCAAGGGCAACTATCCACTGCAACTAAAATCTTCAAAAACCCGAAAACCCGCATTGTCAGCGTCGCAACCAAGCCCAAGATTCAGCAAAACAGGCACTAAGTCGTCTCTAGAGGCACGGCCATCAGCGTGAATGGTTCCGTTGGATGAAAAACACTTCCGGACTTCACACACATACACGTCCATTCTCCTGACACTCTGGGCTGGGCGATGATTGTCGAGTTGGTTATTTTACAAAGCGGCAACCAAAAGAAAAAGGAAATAATGTGTTCCTTCACGGGTGAGAACGCCCATGTATGTATGATCATACAATGCTCTGGCTAACGTGGGGCTCTCATTGCCTCAGCAATAAGAGAAATGGTCCTCTGGGCTTTGGACGCACAGAAGCCCAGAGCAGCTGGATCAGCCTATTTTCACGTTCAAATATGTTTCAACTTTCAAGCTGACCTTTCGGCAAAAGAGTATCGTCCTCCAGTTAGCCTCCAGTTAGCGTACCCGTCTCCCAATCGGCGGGTTAGCGGTTTGAGCCCCCTGCTGTGTAGCGAGAACTGGTGATATGTGGGGAAGAAAAAAAAGGTAATAACCAAAAAGGTAATAACCAAAAAGGTAATAACCAAAAAAGTAATAACCAAAAAGGTGTTCATTTTATTTCCCCGCTACAGAACCTGAGCCGGAAATCAAAATCTAAAATAGGCGGAGTTACGGCTTGCTTCCTTTTTTGCTAAGGAGATATTCTACTGATGAGAAACACATTTGTGAGTGGCAATATAGAGCTTTCAGAAGAATATGGTAATATGTGTATTTCTACAGCGGCCAATCTGCATGGTGTTGATTTGAAACCTTTGCAGACACTTCTTTGAAAAACGCCAGGACAGCATGTTTCAGCTTGCCTTCCCACCGGGAAAGGTTTAGCACTGGCTGAGTTTGTGTTCGCTGTTAGCCAATGTTAGGAAAACAAATATGTAGCAAATGGGAGGGGAACCCACCCAGATTTCAGTCTAGTCTAATGTGTGAGACTACATCACTATCTCTCTGGAGCTCATCTCAATGTCCTTCCCTGCAGACTGTACAGACTACAGCATGGAGCTTTTTGTTTCCCCAATTCTCTTCTCCTCCTCCTCCTCCCCTTCTTCCTACCGTTTCTCTTCTTCCCCATACATCATCCCTCTGTGTCCATGTCCTTTTGTTGCATGACGGATGGTTTTTAATTACCTGCTAACTCTCTGTGCTTAGCAGATACACGTGATAGATGGTCTAGGGGCACATGCGAGCCAACATCTGCTCAGGGCCAAGAGAGACTAAGTAGCTTCTTCCTCCCTACTGTCACCGGTGTGTGTGTGTGTGTGTGTGTGTGTGCGTGTGTGTGTGTGTGTGTGTGTGTGTGTGTGTGTGTGTGTGTGTGTGTGTGTGTGTGTGTGTGTGTGTGTGTGTGTGTGTGTGTGTGTGTGTGTGTGTGTGTGTCCGTTTATATCGAGTTTGACAGCTATTTAGTGACCTGCAAACAGCAAGCTCAGGTATGCCTTAGAGAACGAGGGTCTCACGGGAAGGCACTTGGCATAGGGGCGGTCAGTGTGGAGAGCTGTTTAAATACAGGACAGTGAACAGTGATCATGATTTCTGCTTTTGACAATATCAATCTCTGCATATGAAATGCAATGTTGTTACTTGTTAATGCTCACTTTTGATATAAAAATGGGATTTATACATTCAAGATTCAAGATTTGTATTTGCCATATGCAACAAGTACAATGGAATGCTTGCTCCCCATTCCCTCCTGCAGTATGACTTTCCTACAATTGAACACTATACTATGTACTATATACTATACAACACTATACTAGTGTCACAGTCCGCATTCCATTCAGCCCCTTTCACAGCGCTCTACCAGATAGCCACGCCCCCCCCTCGTTCAGTTGTTGGGCTCAGCTGCACGGCATTGCCTATCAGGACACTCTTTTATTGTCACTCTAAATTGCCACATCGTTACTTGACTTATGCAAGACTCTCCAACGTTTATTCCCGGACTTATGTCCTGATGCCGACCCTCTGCCTGCTTTGGACCAACCTGCCTTGCCTGGTTCCCGACCCCCCGGCCGACCTCGTCTACACATCTGCCTGCCTCCTCCTGTTTGTCTGTTTGGACATGGTACTCCATGTTGTTTCGCCTTGTACCCGTTCTCCTGTGATATCAAAAGTATCACAGACTATTCCTGGTTTCCCCTGTGCTGCATTTGGGTTCGAACCCTGACAATTATCACAATACTGTACACACTAAAAAGACAACATGGATGATATATACGTGTATGTGTTGTATATTGTGCAAAAAGCTTTTAAAAAGGAGCGTAGTCTTGGATAACAAACAGCCTTGCTGTTAATTCAATTGAATCAGGCGTGTGTGTGTGTGTGTGTGTGTGCACATGGGTGTTTGTGTCTGTGTTTCCATGGCTGTGTGTGTGTGTGTGTGTGTGTGTGTGTGTGTGTGTGTGTGTGTGTGTGTGTGTGTGTGTGTGTGTGTGTGTGTGCGTGTGTGTGTGTGTCCACTGTCCACTGTGTGTGTGTGTGTGTGTGTGTGTGTGTGTGTGTGTGTGTGTGTGTGTGTGTGTGTGTCCATGAGTGTGTGTGTGTGTGTCCTCTGTCCCTCTGTTCATCCCTGCCTCTCTATATATATCTCAGTGAATCAAGTGTTGGGACATCGTTTAAGCTTTGGCTTGGCTTCAACACTGGCTCTATTGATTTTTTTTAAAACAGTTAATGGAAGCCTTAGGGGTAGGAAAGCTAATTAAAATCATATGCAGGTCAAGCTCATTTAATGACTCTACATTAGTTTATGTTGAGCTTAACCGCACTTGACTGGAAAATCCATCCATTCGGCCTCATAATTGACTGCTGGTGCTAATGGCTTTTCGATGTTGCTGTAGCTTTAGAGAGGAGAGATTGACGTCTCCTTCGGTGTGATTCATGAGCTGTGGTACTAACAGGGAAGCGTTGGATACAGGTGACCTCAACCTATTATTTTTAATGCAAGTGTTACGCTGTTTGCTGTTGACAGCTGTCAGTCGGCTTGTTACATGACGTTAACGATGTCACGTCTGTCCGACTGACATGACATGATTGGTATTGGGTCGCTGTGGTTCACCTCGCTCCGTACATAAACAATATGCAAGTCACTTTTAATACTGTGGCCTGTGACAGCTACAATACGGTAGAAGTCATGAATATTATGTTTGAGCATTTTCGTGTTTTGTGACACATTTGCGTCAATGTGTCACAGCAAATTTCTACACACATGCCATACCTCTCATTCAAGTCTGACTGCTTTGTGTTCTGCGTGTTTAGTATGATAATGCAACATTTTTTATATATTTTTTTAGCTCTGTCCTGAAATGGAAATCGAAAAAGTCCAGTTTGTGTAGAATAATTGATCAAGTTACCAAAAAATTAAATACCACCTCAAGAAGTAACAACCAATCAGAATGCGTGACCTGGGTCACAGGTTGAAGTAACAGCCAATCAGAATGCGTGACCTGGGTCACAGGTTGAAGTAACAGCCAATCAGAATACGTGACCTGGGTCACAGGTTGAAGTAACAGCCAATCAGAATGCGTGACCTGGGTCACAGGTTGCACATTGCTGCATGCAGAAGCTGGCAGAAGTGTAGCTTGTCCAGATAGTGTCATGAAGTGATTACACAATATTGCATTACAAGCACACAAACAAAGAAACACATATATGTTCATTCATACGAGGCCCAAACACTGCACTTGAGACTCATAGAGGAATCTATTTTCAGTCACACATGAGCTTATGTTCCATTTTGGAAGGCCTATTCACCGCAAGAGGGGTATTATGTTGCTTATTATACAAGAGAAGCCAAGCGTTAAAATCAATTTCATGTAAAAACGGACATTTGCTGCATACAGGTAAACAATATATTGTTTACAGCCCCCCCGGGCCCCTTAGGGCCGAACACCAGTGCCTAGGTGAGGGCTATTCTGTGTTGATTCATCTTAGTTAAATGGGCACAATATGTGCATGACAAATCCCAACTAAAAACCCACCTGTTCAAATCCGCCTCCTCCCCTTCGTCTCCCCATCCTCCGTTTCTCCTGATCACCTGTCCTCATCATTTGTGTACTCTTCAATAGTCTCCTCCATGATGTCCTCTTTGTGTTTTCATCATGTTCTGTTGCCTCTTTATTTAACACATTGTACGGTGTCCTTGGGTGTCATGAGAGGCACCTAAAATACAATGTATTATTATTATTATTATTATTATTATTATGACAATACACACACACAGACACGCATGCATGCGTCTGCTCAAGAGACAATGTCAGTGGCCCTACACACGTTTTATCAACCACGCAAGATGGTTTCCTCCCTTTGATGCCTTTAGCATCAAATATTTTTTATATATAACGGAAGGACTGTGTGTGTGTGTGTGTGTGTGGTGTGTGTGTGTGTGTGTGGTGTGTGTGTGTCCTCCTAGGGCCGACTCTGGTGGCAGCACTGAAGAAGGACTGGGCGTCCCCATACAGCATTGCCCTCTCCTGGCACGAACCGGACGACGGAACTCTGCCCATCCTCGACTATGAGATCAAGTATTTTGAGAAGGTGCAATGTGCTCTGCTTATTGATTAGATGTTTGATTGATCTGAGCTTGAGCCTATAAGGATAGCGGTGTTGCTTTAACACATTAAAGCAACAGTGCACTTGTTCCCAATCTGGCACCCTGTTGTAAATACAACAATAACCCCGCAACAGCCCTAACACTAAATACATAAAATGGCAGAACAGTGCTGAGAAAGATGCTAAATGCATACTTAATTAAAGTAGGCATACAATACCTCATGTTGACGTATCCACAATATTCCATAGAGAATGTTTATGTTGTTGGAGTTGTAGCCTCAACTGTTACACCCTCTTGTGTTTGTGTGTGTGTGTGTTTCTTGACGGCTTCCCTCTCCCCCCCCCCCCCACCGTCCAGGAACACGAGCAGTTAAGCTACTCGTCCACGCGCACCAAGGCGCCCAGCGTGATCGTCACTGGTTTGAAACCGGCCACCTGCTATGTCTTCAGCTTGCGCACGCGCACGTCGTTCGGACACGGCTCCTTCTCGCCGAAATACGACTACGAAACCACTTCGGACTGTGAGTCATCGCGGGTGTCTCTTTTTTCTTATTTTGGCCGTGCTTTCTCTGTGAGAAACGGAGGGAAAGGGAGAGCGATGCCCGCTCGAGAGCCACCACCGCGTACAGAAGCTGTCAAGACCTGTCACAAAACAAATGTAGACGCAAGCCAAGACATGCGACATGCAAGAAACGCACGTTGAATTCCTCAGAGGCGACTGCCCTGCCAAGCACACAGTGTCACAACTCCTCGCCATGTTTTAACCGACAATTGACGGAAACGTACTTATATAGTGACTTATTGCTCTTGTTTAGTATACATACATATCCTAGCATAGAGGTTTTAGGTCCGGTTATCAATGTTGCTCATCATATTGGAACAAAGCTTTTGACAATTGACATTAGTAAGTCATTATTCATTCATTAAATTCATAGACTAATGAATACCAATTCCATAACACTGGAGATTGTTATTGCCTCCTTTTTTGGTTTTATCTTATGCAGGGCAAATGATCTTCCATTTCAAATATGGTCTGTTCATTTCTGCTCTTTACTTCATGCGGGTTACGGTTGTACTCCCTTGCCCATGACTTGACATCCCAAGAAAAGGTACACTTGGCATTGAAAAGTGGCTCATGACTATCATCCTTTCTTCCGTTCTTTAATTACGTTTGCTTTTAGCACAGCTGTGTTTTTATATACGGGCGCCAGTATTGTTCAGCAGACAAATAGGCTTTGCAGTGACTCCCTCCTTTCCAAATCGGTTGTTTGCTTTATCTGCTAAATCCGATTGCTCTTGGCCCGAGTCTTCTGACAGCAATACTTTTATCGAGGGGAATAAGACGACGTTTAGTCCCCCATTCCTCTCTCCCCCATTCATTCTCTCTCTCTCTCTCTCTCTCTCTCTCTCTCTCTCTCTCTCTCTCTCTCTCTCTCTCTCTCTCTCTCTCTCTCTCTCTCTCTCTCTCTCTCTCTCTCTCTCTCTCTCTCTCTCTCTCTCTCTCTCTCTCTCTCTCTCTCTCTCTCTCTCTCACTAACTGTCTCGGTCAGCCGATGGCTGTAGTGATTCACTGCATAGATGCTGTGCTTCAATTCTCTTTGATTTTGTGTGAGAAGTAACGTGTGTGTGTTTGCGTGTGTGTGTGTGTGTGTGTGTGTGTGTGTGTGCGTGTGTGTGTGTGTTGCGTGTGTTTGCGTGTGTGTGTGTGTGTGTGTGTGTGTGTGTGTGTGTTTGCGTGTGTGTGTGTGTGTGCTTGGATGCTCATTTCTGTCTGTGATCTTTGTTCGTTCTCTCGTTCCTTGTCATCCCTGCACCTTGTTACGTTTCATTCACCTCCTGTCTCTCAGCACTTCTCACACTTCATTTGAGCAGCAGGTGGCAGTTGAATATTTCACTTTTTTCATGTCTATTATTTTGCCATTTTGATAACATTGTCCCCGTCTATCAAATGCACCCGCTGCATTCTTAAAGCCATCCCGAAATAGTATTAATTGTATTCATATGAGGTGTTTATGCTCGCAAATGTCTGAATCTGATGCAACCTGTACATTTCTGTTGTGGAGGCATTTTTTTGGCAATGACTCAGCTCCCCTGTGTGAACAGCACTGCTTATATAAATCAAAAATATGTCTGTTCCCATAACAGCCAGTGGGATAATGCATTATTATTGAAACGCCAAAGTAGATTGCACACGAGGAGATGGAAGAAGGGAGATTTATGCATTTGGATCTATTCATGCAACACAATACAAGTTTCTTAATCTATCGGTTGATGAAACTAATCATGCGTGTTTATGTTCCATTACGCCTCTTGTCTAGTGAATAGCTTATTGTATTTCTTTGTGGAGGACCGTCTTCTGTAACCCTTTCACCTTCAATCTATTTATTTTGTGGGAAGCATCCTATGAACGTCTTGTTTATCATCTGGTTGATGCTGTTATGTCAGCCCTGCTGTCGTTCCATCTGCGTTGGGCGTGGAACCATTTGAACCACGTGAATCATGTGACATGTCAGGGCTGTTTGACCCCTGTTAGACACTATCAACACAGCACTCTCACCCTCTCTCTCTCTCACCCTCTCTCTCTCTCACCTCTCTCTCTCTCCCTCTCTCTCTCTCTCTCTCTCTCTCTCTCTCTCTCTCTCTCTCTCTCTCTCTCTCTCTCTCTCTCTCTCTCTCTCTCTCGCTCTCTCTCGGTCTCTCTCTCTCTCTCTCTCTCTCTAAATGGCTATATGTATATACGTACCGAGAAGAGACACACTTTCATTAAAATCCACACAAGCACCCGCTCACCCAGCTGGAAGGGACTGCACCCGATATCCAATTAATATTCCTTTAGTGTGACATATTATAGAAATAAGCTTAGTAATAGCAATCATCTTTCAATTATCTGGGATTCCTTAGCCTATTGAAGAGACAGAGCAAAGGGAAAATCATGAATATCAAATAGGAGCCAATTGAGCCAAATGAACATGAAATGAATCACAATTTCATGAATGAATAATATTAATGAAATGGCACAAGGCATACAAATCATTGTCATGCAAGGACTAAACGGGTTTCTCACACACCAGGAGTAGATCGAACATCTATTTATCCTCAAATTAAAAAAAGGAGTAGACCATCAAATAGGAGGTGCAAAAAATATATATTTTCCTTTATTTTAGGACCTCCTCATAATCCTTTCTCCTCTCCTCCCCTCTCCTCTCCTCCCCTCATCCTCGTTCCCCTCTCCTCCCCTCCCCTCCCCTCCCCTCTCCTCTCCTCCCTCTCCTCTCCTCCCCTCCCCTCCCCTCCCCTCCCCTCTCCTCCCCTCATCCTCCCTCCCCTCCCCTCCCCTCCCCTCTCCTCTCCTCATCCTCTCCTCCCCTCATCCTCGTTCCCCTCTCCTCCAGCTTCCAAGATTGTGTCTGACCAGAGGCAGGTCCTGGTCATCGTGACAGCTGCTGTGGGTGGCTTCACCCTGCTTGTCATCCTCACCCTCTTCTTCCTCATCACTGGCCGGTAAGACTTGCCTTCCGCCCCATGTCTCCCGTTGGCCCTTCTGACGTACGGCGTGTAAAAATAACTCTGTATTGCTTTGTCTTTCATATGCAGGACTGCTTTACTTTAATATACAGTACATTGGCACCGTGATTACCGTTGTGTACGTTGTGTGTTTAGATATGCTGTGTAGGTTTACGTTTTTACTGATTCAGAATCAGATTTGGTGTATTTGGCACATGGATAAGGCACAGTGTACAACGTACTGTGACATGTTATCGCCAGCTTCGAAGGTGTGCACAAAATTACAGAATTCTATTTATTGGTTAAAATACCAACAATTTTGTACATATTTACATAATTGCATTATATATGAATCTGACAGTATAAACAGGTGGGGGTGTTTGAGAATAACTAAAAAGACGAAGAAGTTATAAGCACCTTGAGTCGTCGTATGGTGCAGCCACACCGGGTGTTGCAAAATACACCAGGCAACGCATTGCGGTTGCATCCCTAGTGGCTGCTTGTGCTGCTTGTCCAATCACAAGGCCGAAAGTGTACCTTTGGCCCCGCCCCTTAATAAACTGCACCTTAAGTGGCCTTGGTGAGTCACAAACCAGCCTCAGCGTGAGTGCACAGGCACTGTCCAAATGGGTTCTCTCAAATGTGTGTAATGTGATACATTTTGGTGACATACTTAATATAACATAATGAATCAAATGGTCAGTGAAAATGGTTTGGTTGTTGTAATGATATAGTTTAATATTCTTTAATCAAGTTTGTCTTACTCACTTAGGTACATTTTAGCAGGAGAATCTTCAAAGAAGATTAAAAAAAGATGTGTTAGATGTGCTAAGGTGAAATAAAAAATAATTACAGGATTATTATGGTAACATATGTATATATATACTGTATATATATATATACATAACGACACACTGAGTTTGTATCTGAGCAGGGCCCAGGAATGTTGTCACACATGATATCACACTCGCTGGTGTAAAAGCGTGATCACACGCTTTTACACTCCCCAACTTAACAACTTTATACATGCATACAGAGCGAACTGCGCCTCCAAATCATGGATGTGACTGGAGGATTTCAGATGATGTCACACATGCTGTTTCTATTTCCTACACTCCTGTTGTTGCTGTTGTTGTTGTTGTCATCCATGAATTTAAAGGGCAAACCCCTAAAAACCCCTTAAAAGTAACAGCATACAATTAATTTGTAGGCTGTTACTTTTAAGAAGAAGGTGTTTTTGGAGGAGGAGGAGGCGATGGAATGTATGCCTTTTTGCATTGACAACAACAACAACAGGAGCATAGGAAGTAGAAATAGCATGCATGTCCCTGTCTGAAATCCATCATCTGCCTCCGCACGGAGAACCTTTTCTCCGGAGATAGTAACTACCAACTGAGATAGTAACTAAGACAGGAACTACCAATGGAGATAGTAACTACCAACTGAGATAGTCACTACCAACTGAGATAGTCACTACCAACTGAGATAGTAACTACCAACTGAGATAGTCACTACCAACTGAGATAGTCACTACCAACTGAGATAGTCACTACCAACTGAGATAGTCACTACCAACTGAGATAATAACCACCAACTGAGATAGTCACTACCAACTGAGATAGTAACTACCAACTGAGATAACAACCCCCAAATGAGATAATAACCCCCAACTGAGATAGTCACTACCAACTGAGATAGTAACTATCAACTGAGATAATAACCACCAACTGAGATAATAACCACCAACTGAGATAGTCACTACCAACTGAGATTGGAACTACCAACATGCGGTGTGTTTTGAGTCCAGTGCCCCCTAGTGTCATCTAGGAGAACATCAACTTCGACTATAAAAGTGCAATGACTGTCCGCGCACTTCACGGCGACTATAATGGCCGCTTCAAGCGGCGTAGTTTTCCACTGAAATAAATATTCGAGGGTTTACATCCCCTTAAAGCATTAGGAATGGCTGTGGATTGATTGGAAGTTGCAGCACCACGGACAGCGCCTCTAAAGAATTCAGCACCACAAACAGCTGCTGTTGGCTGTTAAACTTTATTGCGTTATTTCAACATTTAGAACGGAAAACTATCAACCTCTGTTTTATTTATTACGTAATGTGGTATTTTATTTTTAGAGGGGGCCTACCTCTGGATACAATGTTTAAAAGAGTATAAATGCACCGCTTCAGGCTTCAAATGTTCCACGTTTGAACAAGCTTGCCCACTAAAAACGGCACCAGCACAGTTTTCCATAGATGAGTCTTGCCCCATGTAGGAGGAATTTTTGCTCTCCATCCGTTTTAAAAATAGCCGTGTAGGTGCTTAAGCTTTGAGGGAGAGGCAGTGATATGAAGGCTTCAGTTCTCAGATAAGGCCACCACCTCTCAAAAGCTGTGTTTTAGACCCCATGTTAGCCTGAATTCCATACAAGTGATTAAGATGTTATGGGATCTATTATTGCATTTAATCAGTTGTTTGTGTGTGTGTGTGTGTGTGTGTGTGTGTGTGTGTGTGTGTGTGTGTGTGTGTGTGTGTGTGTGTGTGTGTGTGTGTACACTGTACCTTTGAAGACATTTTCATAACCCCCGAAACGAGGCTGACAGTGTGCAAGAGGCCTTTCAGGACTCACACAACAGAGGGCCGTATGGATGGAGGGGATCAGTGGTTCAGGCTGGGGAAGGCTGATAAAGTCCCATACCACTATGTCTTTAATAAACCCATCAAGTCCATCCTCCAAGGTCAACCGCAGCTTCCCAAATCCCCCTCACCTTTCTCCCAGCCTCCTCCCTCCTTCATCCGTCTGCGACTGTGATCAAGGTTCCTGCTATCGGCTCTGTCCATCGGCTCCCCGGGCCTGACACTCAGCGGGAGCCCAACCTGGCAACCCACAGCTTTCCCCTGCTCTTTTGACATTAAGCTCTAACCTGGCAACCCAGATTATACGGGGCTTGAAATAAGTTGTTCTGGACTACGCTACACTGTGCATGTATGTTGGCGGCAGTATAGCTCAGGAGGTAGAGCGGTCGCCTCACCACCTGGAGGTTGCTGGTTCGATCCCTGGCTCCTCCTTGGCTGTACTCTACTTGTGCACTGACAAATTTGAATTATTATTATATGACTGAGATCAATCTGAACAATTAGCGGTTGGGGGGGGCACCCAACATCTTTATACCGCGGGGATCTCCTGTATGGCCTATGCCCAGGATCGGCCCTGTGTGTCTGGTCCATATGAGGGTTCATTTGTTGGCCCTGAATGACAACCAGGCTTTGTTGTTATGTTGTCACACACTACAGCAGTCAAGACCGAAGGATACATAACTTCTTTAGACTTCCTGATAGTTCGTTTTTTCATCATTATGGGGGGGGGGAATTGGCATTCTGCAAATCAATCGATGACAAACAAGCATGCTGATGCTATTCCAGGATCCACGGGAAGTTATTGTTTGAACCGCAGCACAGAGATTTGAGGAACTTTTGACTTGCCAACAAGCATCCATAATATTGAATATGAAATGAAATACTGAATATTCTGCGGGAGTTGTGATGTGGAGGCATTCTTTTTAGCCTCTTGAAATGTGTGTGTGTGTGTGTGGGGGGGGGCGGATTAAACGCAAGATCTCGTTCCCCCAGTATTGCTTTGCAGCATTTGGTCCTAGTTTATTTAGTCTTAGTGCAGTTAGATAGCCAGTAATCTCAGATCTAGCAGTCCTACTGTGTTATAGCATAACTTCTGTGGGGAGGCGGTACAGAGCCTGGGCCAGAAACCAAAAACTACAAGGGGCGGAGTCACACCATGTTTCCTGTTTCGTGACAGAAGGGGATTTGAAGTGTTAAAGTGTGTTTTTATAATGGCCACTTTTGGCCTTGTCTACACAATGTTGAATTTTAACACTTTTTGACTGTACTACTGGTTTAAAAGTTTGAAATTTGTTTGCAAATCATGCACTGAAAGATCCCGCTTTGGACAATTGGGTTGAAAGAAAGTGAAAGAAAGTGTAATGCCCCAATTTGAGCTCGTCTGCCTTCAGACTTTAGATACTAATCCAAAGTCTGATTTGTCAGACTAAATACCCAGTGTGAAAAAGTGACCCTTATAGTGCACTGAAGAACGTGCACTAGCAGTGCCACCTAGCTAGCGTCGGTTGTATGGTGTTGCACCAGCTGTTTAGCACACTCACAGTCACTCAGAGAGCTCACTTGGTGTCAAGAGGTGTTTGTGTGTGTGTGTGTGTGGGGGGGGGGGGGAGGGGGATGTTTCACCCTGAAACGTACGGGAAAGGTGTACCGTAATTGATCTTTGTCTCCAAGGTGCCAGTGGTATATGAAGGCCAAGATGAGCTCCGAGAAGAAGAGGCGGAGTAACTGCCAGAGCGAACACGGTAGGTTGTTCTGTGTGTGTTCATCTCCTTTTCCTTTTCCTTCTTCCGCTCCTTGTATAACATGTGATCTGTGAAATCAGTGGTGAGGGTGGGGGTTGTTGTAGGGTGTAAACAACATAAAACCTCACAAGTCCAAGCCCTGAAGACACAACAGAGAACTAAAGACGAAGACAACAGAAGTTAACATAAGACCAAGCCTTAAAAAGGCACAACCAAAATGCACAAAACCCACTGGAGCAGAACGACGCTGCCACTAGCCATTAACATGGCTTCTTGAGGGCTCCCCTCGAAGACAAGGACACAGGGTGATGAGGTATCCGGTTTATTGCAATAGTTTAAATCATTGTGAGCACAGCAGATGGTACATGCTAGAGCTCTCTCCTCGAGTGTGGTGGTGGTTGTTTAAACATGTGGGCCTTGATTAACAATGACCCACAGGTGTGCAGCCTCACCAGCCAATCATCTTCCCCCTACTGAGTCTTGGAGACCGGAGGCCAGGGCTGCTGTCTTTTTTCTGGACTGGCTGTTGCTGGGTTGTCTGGATGGGCTGGGAGACTGGAGAGACTCGATGGTAGTTATTTCGAGGGCCCACCAACAGCCCCCGGTAAGGCTATCCTCCACCAGGGTGACGAGGCATCTTCCCCCCCACCTCTTACCTGAGCATTGGGCCTTGGGCTGCAACACTGGCTGGTGGAGTTGCCGCAGGATCTGGGCTGTTGCAGTCTGGATCCAGGGGTTGCTAGCCGCAGGCGGTTGCTCCTTGCTGTTGTTGCTGCGCCGCCACCCCGTCCTCTGCTTGGCCCCACCACGGTGGCCGTCGCTGCCGGCTGGGAAAGGGTTGGTGCTGGGAGGTGGCTGTGCCTTGTCCTTGTCAGCGAGGTCCCTGTTCAGGCACCAGTATAGCAGAACGACGCTGCCACTAGCCATTAACATGGCTTCTTGTGGGCTCCTCCCGAAGACAAGGACACAGGGTGATGAGGAATCTGGTTTATTGCATATTGAATAATTGTGAGCACAGCAGATTGCACATGCTAGAATGTGTGTGGTGGTGGCTGTTTAACCTGTGGGCATTGATTGGTTGACCCACAGGTGTGCAGCATCACCAGCCAATCAGTCCAATTTGGGCTAGGTGATGCTGCTTAAACCAGCCACCAACCACACTCACCTTATAAAGCCTGCAGGCACAACCTTCACTGGTGCTTCACCCCATCAGCAGACAACCCTCTGAGCTCCGGCCACTG
This sequence comes from Muraenolepis orangiensis, assembly GCA_027704905.1. Classification (NCBI taxonomy): domain Eukaryota; kingdom Metazoa; phylum Chordata; class Actinopteri; order Gadiformes; family Muraenolepididae; genus Muraenolepis; species Muraenolepis orangiensis. The sequence continues at coordinate 6,617,262 of CM051015.1, read as the reverse complement.
GCTCCCTCCACAGGTAGACAAACAACCAGCAGGGTCATCACACCTTTGTATGACCTTATTTTACTCTTCTTTTTTTTTCTCGTCCCCTTTTTTTGGCCGATCGTTATTTTCCTTCTCAACATCCCCTCACTCCCTTTTCCGGCAGGTTCTAAACGGTGTGTGTCATTGATTCTCGACCGGTCCTGTCAAATGCAATGTTTTTGCTTGTTTTGATAGTAGAAAGAAACGTAGAAAGGAAGTGTTCCACACCTCATCCCACGGGACGTTTCTGGAAATTGTTCACACTTAATCTTCTTTGGTCCCATTGTCTCGTTCTCGTTCTCTCTTTACCTTTCCATTTTCTTCCTTTCTTTCTCACCTTCCGCCTCTCCTGCTGTGAGGTTTCTCCCCCCCCCCCCCCCCCTGTGGAGTGGAGGGAGATAGAAGTTCTCGTCTTTAGTGACAGAGTGTAAGCTTGAGACAAAGCCCGAGATGTGTTCTGAAGCCTTTTAAGTGTGGCGCTAGACGGGGGTGGATTGTGTAACGGGACCAATGTGTATCCATTGACACCCAGCCAAATCCAACCGGCCTTAAGTCCACAAGAACGACCTGAATCAAATCACTGTTATGAACACTATGAACAAAGCTTCTTAAATGATGTGACACAATAATACTTTCACACACAAACGTTCACATACAACCAAACCAACTTAACCACCTTTTAGTGGCAGCAGAAGTAATATATGTAGTATTCATTTAAAATAGTTGAAATATACATCAATCCCTACTATTTTCTGCGATGACGTCTACAATTATATAGTGGATTGAACTGGTGTCTGACTATTAAACTTGCTGTAATTTGTACAGATATTCTAACTGAGATTTACATTACAGGATTTACATTGCAGACATACACCCAGACACTGGCACACACACACACACACACACACACACACACACACACACACACCACACACACACACACACACACACACACACACCACACGCACACACACACACACACACACACACACACACAGAAGAGACACACATACACACACGCACAGAAGAGACACACACACACACACTCAAACACACACTCTTACGCTTGCCTCATATTTTACTCTACCATACTTACTTTAGTATATTTTGCAATTTTCAGTTTGTAATTTGGTTCTCTTGTGAACAGTGTTGGCTTATTTTAGGTGTCTGTCTTTCCCACCTCCACAGTTCCGTTCCCGGGAATAAAGACGTACGTGGACCCTGACACGTACGAAGACCCCACGCAGGCCGTCCACGAGTTCACCAAGGAGATCGACCCCTGTCGCATCCACATCGAAAGGGTCATCGGAGCCGGTGCGTACGCACAGTTTAGCTCAGGAGGTAGAGCGGTCGCCTCACAACCGGAAGGTTGCTGGTTCGATCCCCACCGCCTTCTCCTAGCAAAAGCTGTCGAGGTGTCCTTGTCCAAGACCCTAACCCTAACTGCTCCTGACGTGCTGGCTGTCTCCTTGCATGGCTGACTCCGCTGTTGGTGGTTGAATGGGTGAATGTGAGATATATATATATATATATATATATATATATATATATATATCTATATATAAAGCGCTTTGAGTAACATTGGTTAGAAAAGCGCTATATAAATGTCCATTTTACCATTTTACACCTTCCGCACACAAACAAATCTTTATGTTATCCTATACCCTTATTGCACCTGTTCACGTGCTGTATACTACTTTATTACTGTGGAGTGTGTGTGGTTGGTGTGGGTGGCCGGTTTAAGCAGCTTCACCTGGCCTGAGGCAGTCAAACTGATTCAAGTCTTCAACCAGCCACCACCCACACACCACTCCACAATTACTACTTCATGTGTCCTAATTCCTAACTGTTGTTGTTGTTGTTGTTATTTTATTATTTATTTTATTTTGGATGGAGCTGGCAAAGCAAGCATTTCGCCGCTAGTGGGACATAAACTTGAACTTGACACTTATAATAAAGGTTTTTTCTGCATCATAATAAACCTTCCATTCTCCACGCTCACCTAACGTGAAATGCTTTTGTTCCATTGTGGACGACAGCAAGAGCAAACATACAGCGTTTTTACTGCCATCTGTTGTTTATCCGAACGGATCTATCTTGAACATATTGAGAGAACAAACTACTCATAACATTGATTTTCGTTTTTCATGTTAAGTTGAATGAATGCGGGGTTGGTTATTCGCTCCAACACTGCCACCTGGTGGTTTCCTCTGGTCACTGCCTTCGGTCAGAGGCGACTCGTGGTGTGGTTTCTCTGAGATGTATGTTCACGTGTGCTTTGCGGCGCGTCTCGTGTGCCCTTGTTACGGATCAAAAGGGGAGTTCGGAGAGGTGTGCGGCGGCCGCCTGCGCACGTCGCCGGGCAAGAAGGAGATACCTGTGGCTATAAAGACGCTCAAGGGCGGGTACGTCGAGCGCCAGAGGCGGGACTTCCTGCGGGAGGCGTCCATCATGGGGCAGTTTGACCACGCCAACATCATCCGGCTGGAGGGTGTGGTCACCAAAAGTAAGGAAGCGTATGATTATGAACTGAAGGTTTAAAAAAACAAAAAAATAACATAATAATAATAATATTACCAACATATAGTCAAAGGATGGGTTACACAGCCCCCGTACTCGTATCTTGTTAAATGTACTAAGTCGAGGCCTAAGTGATAAGAGCCTAAGTGATGGTGTGATGTTGTAAAAGTGGAGCGTTATACTTTGGTTATATGCAAAACAAGGCTGCTTGTCCTCTTTTAGTGATCACTTCACAGGTGGCCATTTCTAGCGGTGCCCCTGGTTTGAACTACATTATGGAGTGCGTGTGTGCGCGTGTGTGCGTGTGTGCGCGTGTGTGTGTGCTTGGTGAGTTGTCAACCATCTCTATTTTATGGAGCACGCCCACCGCAACATATGGTTGTTTTTACAGGCGGTTCATAAAGTGAGACGAGGATGTGAATATTAATGCAGCCCCTGGAAGACTAACCACCTTCTTGTCCCTCAGCACCACCACCTCACCCACCACCACCACCACCACCACCTCACCCATCACCACCACCCCCCCCACCACCACCACCTCACCCACCACCACCACCACCCCCACCACCATCACCCCCACCACCACCTCACCCCCACCACCCCCTCACCCACCACCACCACCTCACCCACCACCACCACCCCCACCACCACCTCACCCACCACCACCACCACCTCCCCCACCAACACCACCACCACCACCATCATCACCACCACCACCCCCACCACCACCACCACCCACCACCACCACCACCCACCACCACCACCACCATCACCACCTCACCACCACCACCACCACCAACCACCACCCCACACCACCACCCCCACCAACACCACCACCCCCTCCACCACCCCCACCACCACCACCACCACCACTACCCTCACCATCACCACCACCACCACCACCATCCACCACCCTACCACCCCCACCATCACCACCACCACCATCACCACCACTACCCTCACCACCCCCACCACCACCTCCACCACCCTCACCACCCCCACCACCTCCACCACCCCACCACCCACCACCCCCACCACCACCTCCACCATGCAGGGACTAGATGCAGGATGTGTCATGGATGCTGAAGGCACAATTGACTGGGTAGCTGGGCAGTAGCAGGAATGGAGAGAGATACACAATTAATTCATCATGATTAAAAACGCAAAAGACACAATATACAATATGAGTAGTAGCAATGTAAATGTAAATTTACAATCATAGTCAACGCTGACAATGCAGGAACCGTGTTGTGTTCAGCACACACCACACACCACACACACACACACCACACACACACCACACCACACACCCACTGCATTGTTAATAGGTTGTGTTACACAAATATATTGTTCATTCATCACTATCTCTGGACAGTATAAATGGCGTAAATCGTAGTGCAACTGTAGACAATTAACAATAATGGCTGTCTCTTAAATAAGTGGTTTTAAAAACAAAAATATGCTTATCTTCAGAACACAAATAATGTCTCTTTACTCTTTGTCATAATGACAATTATTTGTATTGCTACATCTTTGTGGCATACTTGTAAACAGTATACGCATACTGTAAATCACAAAAAATATGACAAGTTGAATGTGAATCCAGTGGCGTTTCCCCATCTCGCACAGACCATAATCACAGGTAGAGCTGCAGCGTAGACACACCAACCATCATGAACATCGTTGTGTGGTCGTTCTCATCCGTCTCGTATGTTTAATATCATCCTTGGTTCCTTCTCCACTTCCTTCTCCCCCGGCGCCCGTCTGTTGTGGCTCTGCGGAGACTAATTAAGGCGACGCGCTGTGCTGTGACTGGGCTGTCATTTACCTGCGCACCAAAGCATCCTTTGCTCTAGGTGTTGAACAGGTGTGCTGGCTTTCCTTCACGCGGTACCGCTCCACTGTAGTGTTCCCAAAGCTGACTTATTAGTTCAGGAAGGACAGGCGTTATCCTTGGGTTGTTTAAATATGTACCGCATATGTTCATTCGAATAGCGTGCGGCCATCTCTGTACGATATGCGCATGGGGAGAAGGTCTCGCTTAACAAACCAAAAAAATTGCACAATCCTCTATGAATTGTATTTTTTTCTTGTGTTTTTTTGGGGGGGGGGGAATAAGGGACTATGCTTAAAATGTGCAAATGTGTTGTCATGTTGGCACACGGCGAGGACGACGCCATTAGCCATATGGCCATAGTGACCCTGTTCATTAACTCAACGGTCCACAACAGTGAACAGCGTCCTTGGTGCTTTCTGCTTCTATTTGTGCCTGGCATTGTTTCACTCTGTTTGGGCTTGCCTTTTAGTCGTTGTATCTTTATACAAGTGGTGTGTGTCTTGTGCGTTTGTGTGAATTCAGGCCGGCCTGTGATGATCGTGGTGGAATACATGGAGAACGGCTCCCTGGACTCATTCTTGAGAGTAAGTTTGCACAGATACGGACGTTGGTATGAGAAGTGTTTACATGTACGTCTATATCAAAGCCAACGGCATGTGGGGTTTGTAAAATGCTGTGGGTGGTGTGTCTCTAATAGCTCTTGAACTTTAGAACACTTCCACAGAAATATATTCATCCTCACAATTAAACATTTGATGATTTTGTGTCACATGTACTGTTTATGCATTTAAGAATATAGTTTACACTATAACTTTAATCAAATGTCATCAACACTGGACTTGAGCTATTTTCACTAACAGGGAAGGGGGGGGGGGGGGGGGGTTACTGCTATATATTCGCACCAAAAAATTAAAATGGAATAATAATAATGTCCATTTTTGCCATTTCACATCCCTTCACTCTTAGCAACACGATAGTCATTTCACGGTGATCCAGCTGGTGGGTTTGCTGCGTGGCATCTCCTCGGGCATGAAGTACCTGTCAGACATGGGATACGTCCACCGGGACCTGGCTGCTCGCAACATCCTGGTCAACAGCAACCTGGTGTGCAAGGTGTCCGACTTCGGCCTGTCCCGGGTCCTGGAGGACGACCCGGAGGCCGCCTACACCACCACGGTACACCTCCTGCTCCTCAAACCCATAGATCAACCCGGTAACACCTCAAAGCGCCAAGTAGGGGAATATGTTTGACCGTTGGTGTCTCACAACCCAGTCACAACCTAGTCGGCAGAAACAGTTTTTTTTGCGAAACCCTGTATTACTCGTTTCATCTACAGTATCCGCACATAGCGCTGTGAAGATCGGAGGAGGCAAAACCAGTTTGTTAAAATACAAATTTACAATTCAACATCATTTGAAGAATGAGACGTGTGGTCAAAATTGAATTCCTAATGACATTAGTAATCCCAACGCACGATTGAGATCCCTTAAGGATGGCGATAATACCAGGTGTGACACACCAGACCTGTGTGGTAACATGTTGTGACGTGTTTGCGTGTCCAGGGCGGAAAGATCCCCATTAGGTGGACGGCACCGGAGGCCATCTCCTACAGAAAGTTTTCCTCTGCCAGTGACGCCTGGAGCTACGGCATCGTCATGTGGGAAGTGATGTCGTACGGGGAGCGACCCTACTGGGAGATGTCCAATCAGGATGTGAGTAGGCCTACTTAGACCTTCAGCCCTGCCGTATTTCTCACTGTGTGGATAGAACTGAATTGACCATGGCTACTGAGATGACAGGGAGCCTGTGAGTAAACCAAAAAAAATAAAATAATATGGTGGGCCAACGGGACAAGGGGAAAGGCTTGACGCTGGAAACGCTTGAAGAAAACATTTTTGACAGAATGTAATAACACCATATTCCCCCAACACCCGTGGCTCTGTCCCTCCAGGTCATTCTCTCCATCGAGGAGGGCTACCGGCTGCCGGCTCCGATGGGCTGCCCAGTGGCCCTCCACCAGTTGATGTTGCACTGCTGGCAGAAGGAGAGGAACCACAGACCGAAGTTTGTTGACGTGGTGTCCTTCCTCGACAAACTCATCCGCAATCCTGGCAGCCTGCTGCCACTGGTAGAGGACATTGAAAGGTAACGTTCACCAAGTCAAGTGAACTTATATATATCATCATATATCACCATATATATATCATATCATCATATATATATCACACAGACAATGTGTATACTATATATATATATATATATATATATATATTATATATATAGTATACACATTGTCTGTAAATGATCAACAGATGTTCATACCATCTTTCAGTCACTTTGTCTCAGTCTGTCCTTTTTTGTTCATTTTTATTTTATTTTTATTGTATATATTATTTTGATGGTATTGTTTTTAGAAATGTATACTGCGAGGGAATGGGGATTAAGCATTCCAATGTACATGTTACAAATGGCAAATAAATATCTATATATCCATCTGCATCTTGATTTTAGGCAGTGTAATAATTGTTTTGAAACCTTAACAAATTCCTTTTACTTGTGTGTCAGTTCACCAGAGTCTCCAGGGGAAGTCATGGAGTACCCCATGTTCATCTCCATTGGGGATTGGCTTGACTCTCTGAAGATGAGCCAGTACAAGAGCAACTTTATCACAGCGGGCGTCTGCACGCTGGATTCTGCCGCTAGTATGAGCATCGAGTGAGTAGAGAAGCGGAAACACGAATGACAAAAAACAGTACAGCAGTGGTTCAATCCTCTTTGTGTGTGTGTGTGTGTGTGTGTGTGTGTGTGTGTGTGTGTGTGTGTGTGTGTGTGTGTGTGTGTGTGTGTGTGTGTGTGTGTGTGTGTGTGTGTGTGTGTGTGTGTGTGTGTGTGTGTGTGTGTGTGTGTGTGTGTGTGTGTGCCCCTTTATTAATGTGTCTCTGTTCGTGCATGTGCTCCTGGTGAATTGATTTGCTTACACAACGTTGTGTCATGTCTGTGTGCATTACCCCCTCCTCCCACTCCCCCCCACCCCCCCCCCCCCCTTGCGCTAGAGATGTCCGGCACATAGGAGTGGAGCTGATCGGCCACCAGAGGAGGATTGCGAGCAGCATACAGACTTTGCGCCTCCAGCTATTACACGAACACGACCAGGGCTTCCACGTATGAGGCCCCCGGCCTACACACCCTGGGAGGTACAGCTCGACGGACTCGACGGGTGGGATATCTAGAGCGTCGGATGGGACAGCTGCAGACTGGGCCTCAGTGTTCTGCTGGACAGTGGAAGACACCGTCGAATCGTACCGGATATCACATCAACTACCTTATTGGACTGAACACATGTCTCCTCCCCACAATAATAGAAAGAAATGTTGTTTATTTTTTTGAAACACCTCCATAAAATTCCTTCGGGCCAAGCAGTGACGAGACACGGACTCAGTAGAAACCAGCCTGGCCCACACTTAGGGGAACGTAATGCCTTGTTGCAGCAGTACTTTATATATGAGGCAAAGATACTTAGAGATGTGAATTTGCGAATGTATTCTGCTTTTTTATTACACATTTGGAGTCATGTAGCTGCTATTGGATGGACGGTTGAAAATGATTGACTGAATGATTTAGTATCTGATTATTATAATAATTATTTGTTTAGCTTTATTTATCTCCAGAAAATCTGGTATGCTAATAATACTTGAAGGAAGAACAATAATGAAAGTGTATAGACGATTTAAAAATTATTAGTATTATTATCATAACCTATTACATGTCGTTGTGGAGTACTGTATGTGAAAGACCTCGTGAACCTGGATTGTATGACAGTTATTTTTATTAATATATTAATTATAACCAATAAGCAATACCGACCCATGAGTCGTTTGATCTTTGATCTAATGGGCGTTGAGATCAAATCTCTATCCGTCCACCATCTTCACTGAATCAACCATCTGATTCCTCTTCTTTTCCAGTGGGTCTTGTTTGTGGCCCTGGAACCCAGTGAGTAAAACTAGAGCCATGATGCCAGCTCCTTGTAGTCAGGCCACCATACAGAGTCAAACTGTATATGCTCTCAGAATGATGATGTCACATGTGAAATCTTCTGACCCCGATCAACTGAAGCCTTCGGTTAACATACATGAGGTAGTAGTAGCAGTAGTACAAGTGAGAGCAAACCCCCAGGACTTCCCCTAGTATTACTATTACTACTACTACTACTACTAGCTACTACTAGAATAGAAGTGGACAATGCTGGTTCGGCATTGACTTCAGCCTCAGCTATAGGACCTTATCTCTTAAGTGCTCATAACACCTGTAGTTACAACCCCCTTCATTGGAGAACATTCTGAGTCTTGTGTCCCATTCCACGGATGCAAGAGAATGTGGCATTTTGGTCAATGTTGTTTTTTTTGCATCATGACACAAACGCGAGTACACAAACGCCGTCTCAAAGAGGATACGGGAATGGGATCTTAAAAAGCAGTTTAAGTCGGAAAGCCGGATCATATTATATGATATATTGATATTGTTATGATATACTGGATTAATGCTGTTGTGACTACTGTATCCAATGGAATTGTAGTTTGAGTAGCCTACAGTAATCCTATTTCCAACATAGCAGATGTGTATGAGATTAAAATGACGACGTGAACAACAAACAGACAAGTAACACAATAAAACTTTAGTGTGTCATACAGAAATATGAGAGATGGGAACACAAACTAAAGACCAAGTAAAGACTGAAAGAGAAACGTATAATAATAACAAAATACATAATTCATCACACTAATGTTCCACCTGAATAGTCTCACAAACACAGATTGCCTTACAATACAATAATCCTATGTTTGAACACCTTAGAGTTAAAGAATGTTTGACGATTACCATTGGCCAATGCCATTTGTTTTAAGCTGAGTTTATAGTCCGATATATTGGAGGGATTGGGGTTTTTACTGTCAATGTTATGACAGAGAGCTGTCTCCAAACATAGTCACAGGAAGGTTGAGCTTATCAGGGGTTAAAGAGGATGCAATTAAAAAAGGCTGACACACACACACTTACAAATGTACCCCGTCTCTCTGCAGATTATAACAAATATGAAATGCTGTTTGTTTAGCATGTCTTACTGCTGAGCAATGGTAGGCTGCTCTTTTGTACAAAGTACAAGTATACTTATAATTCTTGTATTTTTTATTTTTCTATGATTTCCAAAGAAATGTTGTAGATCTTGCACACTGAATCTGTTACAGCAGGTATGTATTTGCGAATAAAGGTGAACATTTATGGTGGTTTGACAGCGGGTCAATTCGCTTTTTGTTTTATTCCAAAAAGAAACCGGGCAGACATCTCTGGTCCAGAGATATGGGAATCAATCAAGCTTGTTCTTTCCTAACAATATTATTTGTAGTAGTAGTCGTAGTATTACACGCTTAGCATTCTCTGTTGTACTGCAGTAAGATCCCGTGTCATATGGCCTATCACTATATTGTGCGACATTTTTTGCATTAGGCCTATATTATTTTCTTCCTCATGGGGGCACTGTTGAGCCACTTAATCGAACCTTAGTTCCAGCATAGAAGGCCTGGAATTAAGCCGTGTCACTGTCCCGAAAACAAAGCAGAGCACCGCATTTTTATTTATTTTTTTAAAGATATTTTTGGTTATAGATTTTATTGTTGTAGTTGATTGTTAATACATCAACGTTGTTTACCTTTGATACTAAATGTGTGTTTTCGTGAAGCTCACGCCGAGTGTTTCAAAGCACTTAATTCTTCTAAATAGGATTAGACTGTCGTTGCTAAAGACATACCCAGCAACTAACAACACTTACCGATAGCTCTGTGTATATCTATGTATAGATACACACGTGTATACAGATATACACATGTCAAAGAGTGTAGGACTGTTGTCGTTATATTAGTCTGTTCATCACATCCAATGGGACTGTTGGATAAGCTGGCATTGTGGCTGGGCCTAAGGAAGAAAGAGGTGACTGTGTTATGTTTGGGACTGGACAACAGCGGCAAGACTACCATTATAAACCAGCTCAAACCCGCTAATGTAAGTAGGCCTGAGAAAATAGAAACTTGCAAATCATGTTCTTCTATCTAAGTGACCCAAACAGTGAATACTGAAGGGCTATTCCAATGTATTTGTGTTTACTGCAATCATAGATTGATTATTTTCAGGTAAAACCAAACCATATATTGTTACCTTACCTTTATCTCTCCTTATCATCTCATCTCTTTAACCACCACTGTCGCGCTTGTGTGTGTGTGTGTGTGTGTGTGTCTGTCTGTCTGTCTGTCTGTCTGTCTGTCTGTCTGTCTGTCTGTCTGTCTGTCTGTACAGACACAGGTACAAGATGTAGTTCCAACGATTGGTTTCAACATTGAAAAGTTCAAGACTTCAAAGTAATTATGTAGATTTCATTTCAGTGTATAATATATTATATTATTGGTATCTATTATCTGGCCTGCAGTTTGTAACTCTCTCTCTCTCTCTCTCTCTCTCTCTCTCTCTCTCTCTCTCTCTCTCTCTCTCTCTCTCTCTCTCTCTCTCTCTCTCTCTCTCTCTCTCTCTCTCTCTCTCAGCTTGTCCTTCACAGTCTTTGATATGTCTGGTCAAAGCCGATACAGAAACTTGTGGGAGCACTACTACAAGTATGCTTCAGCCCCGTCCAACACCCATGATAAATGACAGTTTGGAAGACAACTAGGATTGATATTGTTATGTTCTATCGTATTTCACCGCTAGAGAGAGCCATGCCATCATATTCGTCGTTGACAGTGGTGACAAATTACGAATGGTTGTTGCCAAAGAAGAAATCGACACTCTTCTGAACCACCAAGGTACTTGAAAATATGTGTGTGTGTGTGTGTGTGTGTGTGTGTGTGTGTGTGTGAGTGTGTGAGAGTGTGTGTGTGAGTGTGTGTGAGAGTGTGTGTGAGTGAGTGTGTGTGAGTGTGTGTGAGTGTGAGAGTGTGTGAGAGGTGTGTGAGTGAGAGAGAGAGAGAGAGAGAGAGAGTGTCTGTGTGCGTGCGTGCGTGTCTGCATGTGTCAGCTGGGTATTTGATGACTGACAGGGTGTTTGTGTTGATTTTACTGAATTTCCATCTTTGTATCTTAACCTGGCCCACTCGTGTCCCTCTCGTCATCCCTGTCCCTTTGTTCTCCAGACATCCGGAGCAGAAGGATGCCTGTGTTGTTTTTAGCTAATAAGATAGACCTACAAGATGCCATGTCCTCGGACAAGGTGTCCCAGCTGCTGTGTTTAGAGAGCATCAAGGACAAACCGTGGCACATCTGGTAGGGGCTTCTCATGACAAGACAGACAGACAAACAGACAGGCAGACATACATACTGTATGTACACACACACACACACATACACTTGAGTATCCAATCTTTCAATATCAATCACATGCGCTAAGTGGGATTCCGACTGTCAATCATTGTTGCGATGGTGGCAGCTGACCCGAGATGTACCACCCCATACAACAGGTTGGATGTATATTTAAGTAAGACAAGAAGACAGACTCTTTAGACCCGTCATCGGAGAAACAACTATTCTTACCCCTCTTTGGAACTGTTCGTGGCCAATTTGTCAAGGAATTCTAATAATTATAAGGATTTTATTTGTCAGGCAATTACAAGGACTTAAGAAGATGCAAATAAGATGACGATGAGCCAGGATCAGATATGATAAGGTTAGGTTTATGAATGTATCAAGATGTACATTCATCCAAGCATTCTGTAGTTTTCTGTCTCCCGGGAGTTCATGGGTCGATACTGTATGGTAATGTGGAACACGGCTGCTTGTGTAGAATACGCAAGAAGTGTGAGGGTCATCTGCTAACCAGAGGCCTTATGTAGTCTTATGTAGCCCTGGAATACTAGCTGTTATTATAATAATTAAGTAAAACTTTATTTATAGCGCTTTTCTAACAGAGCCTACAATGGAGTATGTGTGTGTGTGTGTGTGGCTGATGGCTGTTATGTTCATCACCTTCTCCTTTTTTCATATTTTTATCATCGTACCACCTAATTCATCCATCCTTCAATAGCTATTCATACTATAACTGTTTATGTATAGCCTGTTTACACACAAAACAAATCGAAGTATGATGAGGGTAGGAGCCAGAGATGCCAGAGATACTTCTAGGGCAGAGAAAAACAAAGTAATTGTGAGCTAACTCGCTGTGGTGTGTCTTTCAGTGGCAGTGATGCTGTCAAAGGAGAAGGCCTACAGGAAGGAGTCGACTGGTTACAAGGTAGTGAGTATGCACTTTTTAGTCTTTTAGTGCATGTGAGGGCGGACTGACTCTGTTAACATGAGCAGACTGAACCTGAGCTGATCAGGAAAATGTCATGAGAATGTGCTCTTGTTACCTTTTAAATACATTTAAAACATTTTAAAACATGTGCGTTTGTTTTTCTGCAAACCCCTCAAGAACAAATGACACAGTAAGTAGACACATCCCATCAATGACTGTGGTCGGGGTGGACTGTGTCGTGGCGTTTCAAGATCTTATTAACTAAGTAATAGACGTGTATATATAATGCATACGTGTTCAATACTTTTTTCCGTCCTTTAGATCATATCAAAGCAATGGAGATGTGAATACCTAAGATGGCCCTTCCACAAAACTATCAAGCCACCAGCCAGTGTTATCAGCCACCTTTCATTATAGGTATTCACTTTCTATTATATAGATATTATATTTATATATATATAGAAAGGTTTGCCGATTTATGAAATATGCCTCATTCATTAATGCAGGACAAATGTATTGTGATTCTACAATGTTTCTGATCAGTATGTGATCTTTATGTATGTCACAGAGTAAATGTCATTGTGAAGTGGTGTGTTTCTTTAAAATGTGGGATTTTTATAAACATTTTTAACCACGTCCTGACCTTTCATTGTTTTAATTGAATAACAGAGAATGACAACAAACACAAAATCATAACAAGTGACATTGATGTAAAAAATGCTCAATATATAATATTACATTGTTAACCAAAAATATATATATATATATTTTAAAACATTAAATATTTTTTATTTATAATATATATATATACACACCGAATAAAATAATATATATGCTATTTAACAAATGAAGCAATAGTAATAACTGTGTCCAAGGGTACACCTAAACCTGAATCCTTCTGAATCTTCCACCCCAGCCCTGAACTCCTAGCGTTACTCCATGAGGAACATGTGACGGAGTTCTGTGAGAAAGTGGACCCTGGAGCCAACAATGGTACACAGAGTTAGGAGGTTCTCCCATGTCCTCTGGATGGTTTCCTAGGGGACAGATTGTAGTTGTCCCCGTCAATACATTTGTAATTTAACGCATCCATGTTTCTCTAGACACAAATACTGAAATAGTAACCTTCTGTTCCATACAAATGTTTATTTGCAGGGATTCAATAACACCTCCAAACATCTCAAAACTAGAGTGCACTCTAGTAGAGCACATACCTCCGCCACACAAAAAATTCCCCTGGATACGAATCGGGAAAAATAAATCAACAGTACCTTGACCCATAAGTAACATCTAGTACCATCTAACAACCAAGTGTTGTCCAATTCCGTACATAACAGTTTGAGTTATCTTGCAAACAGACTAAAACATTTAAAAACAAACCAACAGAATGAAAAAACCCAGAATGGCGTGGTCAGGGGGGGGCAACTCACTTTCCATCATCATACAAGCCATGTACATCTCCTTGGTAGCCTTGGAAAACATCTCCTCTAGGCTTTGGAGGAAGGACAGCTTGTCAGCAGCAGTGAGGAAGACCTGGTATAGCTGATGAACCAGCCTCGCCACCCAGCTCATCCGTGACCGTCGCTTTCAGACACCTGAAGATTCAAGATTCAAGATATTCTTTTTGCGATTTGCAGCAATAATGGAATAATTCCCATCCCTCCGCAGTATGAATTACCTACAACCATACTAAACTATACAATACTAAACAATACTAGACTATAAACAATACTATATACTATCTTTGATATGTTATACTATATACACCATATACTATCTTATGTACTATACTATATTCTAAAAACAACACTATACTATAACAATACTGTACACAATTAAAAGTACAAGATGACATGATATGGTAAAGATATGCAATAGGGAGGACATTCTCACAACGATAAGATATACAAGGTGTCTTGAGGTCTCAGAGTCCTCCATTGAAGGCCTTGTTAACCAGGATGCCGTAGCACAGTTTCATGCCACACAGGATCAGCAGTCGGGCTATCCGTTTTCCTCATGCCAAACCCATGGCAAGACTAGAGCAATGTGGAGAGGAAAACACACACACACACACACACACACACAATCCATCCTCAAGTGTTCCCCATGTCACTGGTCTCATTTGGGTTCTAACATTTTAAGAATTATTCAAAAAGGTATTCGCAATATTCATTAAAAGCAACCAGACTGTGCACTCAATATTACTTTTACAATACAATATAAAGTAAACACCGGTGTTGTCAAAAATGCTTTTTGTGTGTCTGAACTGTGAAGCTAGGTACCTCTTAGCTCTTCTAGGAGGCCCAAGAGGCCCCAAGCTTTGAGCTCCGGGTCAGTGTGAAGCAGGAGTACAGCCTTGGCCAGGTCCGAAAGGGCTTGACAGGCCAGGTCTTTTCAGCTGCTGCCAGCCAAGGGAACCTGGAGGAAGGGCAGTGGTTTAATGGGTTATACCTCGAGAATATATCAGGCATTGGGTGATAAAATAAAGCTAAATCACCTACAATCATGACAGCCTATAAATATGAGATGATAAAGTTGATCCTGTTAGTTCCCACCTGACATAAAGAAAATGTACTCAAAATCGTTGTTTTTAGCAAACTCACCATCGGTAGCAAGGGCCCGTACAGTATAGAGAGCAGACGGGCCTGGTTGACCATGGGCCAGGGCGTCAGGATCCATTTCAGCCAAAATAAACGCTCTTTGCTGCTTGACGATGGGTCCAGGAGAATCCAACGGCAAAACTGTCTAATTTGCCGCTCTAGGTATCGACTGTCAAGTCAAGTCAAGTCAAGTTTATTGTCACTTCACAGTTTACACAAGTATAGTCTTTTATGATGCGTTTGGCCTTGGCCACGCACCGCTGGTTGTATATATCCAGGAGGGAGGGGAGCTCACCTCCAACGATATACTGGGCCGTCCGCACCGCCCTTTGAAGCGCTCTGCACTCGAGTGCGGTGCAGTTCCCGTACCGGGCGGTGATACACCCTGTAAGAACACTTTCGATGGTGCCATTATAGAATGTTCTCGGGATGCGGGGGCCCATGCTGAATTTCCTCAGACGCCTGAGGAAATACAGGCGTTGTTGGGCCCTTTTCACCACGTTTGTGGTGTGCGTGGACCACGTGAGGTCCTCGGAGATGTGCACACCGAGGAACTTGAAGCTGCTGACCCTCTCTACTGTAACACCGTCGATGAAGATAGGGCCGTGCTCTCCCTCTGCTTCCTGAAGTCCACGATCAGCTCCTTGGTCTTCTTGACGTTGACAGGGAGACTGGCTCCTGACAGGGAGAGGATTAGGGTTAGTGAGCAACAGCTTGGAGAATGCTCCCTCCGCTAAATTTGGATGGGTCAGTTTAAGGAAAATCTATATTCATTTAGTGTGAAGCCCAAGGAATAGAGGAGTAGCCTGGTGAGACCATCCTGATCTCGAAAGTTGACATTGCATCTCTCTCTGCAGATCAGTCTGGCTTTGAGTCAGTGGAAAAAAGCCTCTCCCAAAAATGACTGAACCAATCCGGAGAGAGCTTCAGTTCATGTGTAGAAGGTAGAGCCGCAGTCGGCAGTATTTAAAAACCAATGGCGGTGCCTGATAAAAGTTTTGGAATGGACAGAGCAATCCAAAACGAAAAAATAGATAGAATAACTAGGTTAAAAGACTTCCAACTGGATTCGACGGTTGGAAGTAAAGCAAAAAGGTACATTTGAGAAGCCAGAGACCAAAAAATGAAAAATAAACCAAACCCAAGAAAAGTCCCTTCCATCCCTACGTTTCTCCACTATTGAGAAGTGTGCATCTCACACACCTGTGATTAGCAGGCAAGTTCCCAGAACAAATGAGCTGTGAGTGGTGTAAAACCAAATTGTCTCATACAGAGGCAGGGGCGAGGTCAACCACAACAGATATCCTCATATCAATAGCTGACTGGTAGCTATGGCAACAAATTACCCTCAGAGTATAGCTTACCTACAGCGTTTAATTAGGTTTCCATTTTTCGAAATGGTCAAAATGTCTTTGCATAGGATGAATATAGCTTTCTGTATGTAACTGACGTAAAACTCATTTGATTCCAATAACCTCCATTTATCCCCGTTTGTTTCAATACTCCCCGATGTCAAGGGACACCAAACATTTCTGCTACCTCCCAAAACTATAGACACCTGCTAAACCTGTACACACCTGGTTCTCCATTGACTACAATCTGAATACGTCTTGGAAGATGCCAATGCTGGAGAAGCAATGGCAGCTCACTGCAGTAGACCTACACGGCATCATGAAACAAGGGAGCTACAAAGACATAAGTTGTATATACATTATAAATTTATGTAAATGTCATCACAAGAAAACTATGTTGTAGATACCAGCCCCATCATACCAATTGATGGTTACCCTTGAGACCTTGTCAAAGGTCATTTCACCTGTCTTTGGTTGGTAGCAACAAGGTGCTTGAACAACAAGCCTAAGGCACAAAGGGGCATTACAGACATATATATAAATATAATACTCAATTCATTCTTATCCACACACACACACACACACGTGGACACACACCACACACACACACAGTATATATATATATACTATATATATACTGTACATTTAAGGGTGCTCCTGATAACATTTCTAACATTGATAACATTCAGCCACTAGATGTCGCCCTCCACCCTTCCATTCCATTCCAGTGGTTGTCAAGATTGTTTCACAATAGGCATATTTTATGGTTGAGTGGAGTGAGACTCAGACAAATCTTAGATCCAGGTTCGAAAACGCTATAGCCGAACTTCTGGCTGGGAGCCTACACATCCCCTGTGACGGAAACCAGCAAGTGTGAGGGTTGGAGTCGCGCAGGGTTTCCTGGTTTATTACAGAGATATTAGTGTTGTGAGTTTGTGTTCGCTGGGTTTCCGACAATGGGAAAACAACGCTTTGTTTTAGTTGTCACCTTAGTTTGTATCCTTGTTAGAAATTATGAAGTAAGTACAATTCCAATGGAAGGATATGAGCAGCATGTATGCATGTTCCCCAGGAAAATGATTGGTCTAAGACTTGGACAGACAAGTGATTCATATTTCACGTTACAGTAATTGAGTGACTTGTTAAACAGTCCATTCTGAGGAGTAAGTGTGCAGGGTTGCTGCAGTAAAATGCAGTAAAACATAGAAAATTGTATCTCTCTAACTGAGAAACTTAACTCAAATGTCAGTCAGAAAATGAAACTGAAACACAATATCAGGTTGATCTGGGCCCAGATCTTTCACCTTAAGTTTGTCCGCCAAACTTCTTCTCTCAAACGGCTCTTGAATGAGAGATTTCACCGAGTTAGGGACCGGGTTGAGTCTTGGGGTAGTGCTCACGCTCGCCATTGTTGAACTTGTTGTAGTTAAAATGGCGCCCGCAGAGACAGAGCATAATATGCTTTTCCTAGTAGTACACTGTGACGCACACAAATGACGATGCTCGATGCTCCAAAGTCTTCCGGGAGGGCTGTTTGAAAAGCGCCCCCCCGAAGACGTTTTGAGGACGCTGATTGGCTACATTTTATGTCACTCGTTTATATCTTGAATCAGCAATTGGCTAAACTGCTACAGAGACCCGCCTCCGTGGGGCGATTTCTCTACAGCCCCTCCAGCATCGTCATTCAAATGCGCCCTTAAGGCTGCAGACCCTGAAATCGAACACGGCCACAGTGTACTAGGCATATGTGTACTAGGAAAAGCATATTATGCTGCGCAAATTATTTTAAAATCATATTGTACACATATTTCTGGGTCATATTTTAAACACACACATATTGACAATTTCTATATATATATATTTTTTTTTTTATATTTTGTTTGTGCGTGTGGTTTAGGGGGGGCGGCGCCCCATCGCCCCCTATGGGCCAGCCGCCACTGTGGCTGACTACACAGAATGTGATACTAACGTCGTAATACTATTGGCTCACATGCCTCGTTAAACATGTCAGACAGAGATTAAACAAATCATAAAGGTCTGACCCGTCCACTTTTTTTAATTCCAGATCATAATTGTGTTATTGTGTGTGTCCACTTTTATTCTGCACCTTTTTCACAGCTATGTTTTTTTATTTAAATGTACAATGTAGTCTTCCACGACACTGATATGTCCAAGTAGTCAAGGCCTTACCCAAAGCTCTGTAGTGCCGATGGGCAGATGGCTTGTCCTGGATGTTGGAGGTCATCCCTGAGGTCCAGGCCCGGGTGGAGACGGGCTCTACAATGGAGCGACGCGTTGCCTTTGACGCCATGCTGAGGACGCTTATTTCAAGGACTGACAGACAAACAAACAAACAAACAAACAAACAAACAAACACACACCCGTTTGAAATATAAATCGATATCTGAGATGTCCATTGTATACCCTTAAATACGTGTGGTTGTATTTCTAACCCTAGTACCGGAAAGTATTTTCAGGATCATGTCGAAGACCTCCGATGGCAGCCTCTCCATAAACTGCCTCGGCTCTGACTGCGCGTCATCATGTTTCGTGCTTTGGCGGGGATGGTAAATAATAATAAACATATATAGAATTAATTACTTATAGGTTTAAAAGGGGAAAAACCACTTTCTAGACTACAAAACACAACTTCCAAACCTTTTCAATCTCTGCGTTCTCCGAGATGAAGAGCGAAGAGCGACTGCTTCTCCGAGCAAGACACAACGCGAACTCGGGTAGTAGCAAGGCAAGTTATTTGACATTAAACGACATTTTATTTAAAATGTTTGGCTTACAGTTGCTTGTTTGCTTGTTTGCTTGACTGCTAACAATAGTGTATTGATGAAGTGCAGTTAATTTTCTTTATAACGGCGCGAGACATCCGCCGTTATAAATTGGCATTTATACAAGAACTGCTGATTAATAATGTGATTGATTTCTGATCGCATCGACTGGTCTCTTGTGATCGGTTGGGGAAAAAGAGACCCCGCCCCCCTCCCTTCCCTGCGGACACGGGTTCGATCGGAGGTGACGTCAGACTGAATAAGGAGGAGGTGGAGGAGGCATAAGTCTCATAATAGTGAGATAGTTGAGACATTTTAAGACATCCGCCACCTTTCGCCATTATTTATTTATGTATTTGTATTTATTTGTATTTATTTATTTATTTATTTATTTATTTATTTATTTATTTATTTATTTATTATTTATTTATTTATTTATTTATTTATTTATTTATTTATTTATTTATTTATTTATTTATTTATTTTTGTATTACATTTATTATTATTGTTTATTTGTTTGTTCATTTATTAATTTTGAGCTTTTTTCATGTAGTTTATTAACTACACAACAAACAAAAAAATTCAGATAGTGCTCAGATATATGAAAATGCATGAATGCATTTAATCTTTAATGCTGATTGTAAGTAAAAGTGGGTTGCATTGTCTATATTTATTATTGTAACACATGATTATATTTGCAGTCAACGGGATTTCTGTTTTTTGTATTTTCCTTTTGTGTCCACTTGGATTGATTCAGTAGGAAATAGCAAATAGTCAACAGAGGTAAATGCTTAACTACCCTTGATGGACCCTGTAGTCTGCTGCGGTTAGCCGTTATAGCCAAACAGGAACAAAACAGCCCTTATTAGTCACCGATACAGTCAACTGCGCCAGAGAAAGAAGCTGAAGAACTGAACAACACAGAGATTTTGTCAGCAACACAAAAACGACTCCAAATCGATTTGCTTGGCTTTTTCGACAGTTTTTTGACACCTTTTGTCTGTCTCCGGTTACATTTGTGCGGCTGACCAACGAGCGAGGACAGAGGCCCTTGTGGCTAACATGGCTGTTCAGCTGCTGGGGTTCTTCCTGGGTATGCTGGGTCTTTTGGGTACCGTGGCAACAACAGTGCTGCCCCATTGGCGCACCACTGCCTATGTGGGCTCCAACATCATTACGTCCGTCTCCTATTTGAAGGGCCTGTGGATGGAATGTGTATGGCACAGCACGGGCATTTACCAGTGTGTGCTACACAGATCCCTGCTGGCTCTACCACCTGATCTTCAGGTAAGGTGTATCGGCTGTAGCCGGAGGAACTGAAAATGATTGCCGCAAAAAATTGTCTAAAATTATTCCTGCCTAATCAAAAGGGAAATATTTCTTGTTTCACTGTAGGCCGCCCGAGCACTCATGGTGCTCTCTTGTGTCACCGGCATGATAGCCGTCGTGCTAGCTGTCACAGGGATGAAGTGTACTCAGTGTGCCCACGGCTCATCCAACAAGAATGCCCTGCTGTTGGGGGGAGGTTGTTGCTTCTTCAGTGCAGGTTTACTCTGCTTGATCACAGTGTCATGGACGACCAATAGCATCACCCAGGACTTCTATAACCCCTTCCTGCCCGGTGCAATGAAGTATGAGATCGGCCTAGCTATCTACGTGGGATACGCCTCATCCTTCCTCTCTCTCACCGGGGGCTTGATTCTATGCTGGAGCACCAGTGGGCAACGTCAGCCAATAAGACAGCCCCCTCCCCCCCACACGGTGAGGTCCTACCCCGCTGCACCACCCCCTGCTGCCATAGCTTCTGCTCCGCCATACAGGCCCCCAGAAGCACTCAGGGGCAACTGTGTCCCCTCAGTGTTCCCAGCCTCCAGCAGTGGCTACAAGCTTGATGACTATTTCTAGAAAGAAAAACAGAAAATAAACGTACCCAATAAATGGGTAGAAATTTAAATAAGAAGAATATTATTCTATATTAATACATATTAATACTTATTGCATAAAGGCTCCTTACCACTATCAGAAATGTCAGAAATCAACGTTGTCAGCTTTGCCTGACAGCTTTTTGTCCGTTTCTCTTCCCATGTGAATGTGTGTCAAAGAAGTGTATATTTCTCCTCTTTTGTATGCCTCAGTATTTAAAGTGAGTTATACTGCATAAGCACTACAACGTCTAAGTCTTTTCTACTCAAGTTTGAATCTCATTTGAAGTTGTTTCATTGTATTGATTTTAATAAAAGACAATCACCTACATTTCATGACGATCTCTCCATGATGTCATGCTCAAAGTAGGCTAAATCAACATGTCGTGTATGTTGAGAATTTAGTATGTGTATTACTCCCCTTGTGGGGATTATGGTTGTCTTAATGAAGCTAGAACACCTGACCATTACCCACTTCCATATCCAGGATATTTCTGAAAAGCGCTGAAGAAATTCAGTCTATTATACAAATGATATCTGACCTTTGTCCACTGCATTCACCTGCACTTTCTCAAATTACTTCTTGAACCAGGAAGAACAAGAGACAATTCAAACTATTATTAATTAATTATTATTGAATATAAGATGAATTAACATTGCTTTATCATTGCAAGGACATTGTTTATTTAATGAATACATATAGGCCTAATTAATGTGATTATTATGTCAACTTAAATGATTTTCCTATCTGCAAAAGTAAGAGACAGCAGTTTCCAGCGGTTTTTGTAGACTGACCCAGCTACAAAACCAATGGCTCCAGCCAATCGGTTATGCAGCTGCATAAAGCTTGCATAGTGATTGTGTCAAGAGGAGGAGTGATTTAAATAGCCATTTAAAAGGTAAATAGAGAAATATTTAGCCAAATAAGCACACACTCACTACAGGGACATCTCATATTTAAAGTAAAGTTTAAAGTGCTTTGGTTATTCAAGCGGTTTACTCAAGCCGACAAAGCATCCCATGCTTTCTGTAACATGTGGGAAGGTGACGCACTCAGCCCTCCCTGGAGCTCCTCCTTGACCACACTCCTCCACACCTGGCCCAGGTTGGAGTCACGCAGCTGTGCAGTGGAGTCAACATAACTGTCCTGATTCACAATCAGGCCGTCCTATGCCCTTGGGTTTCTGGTCATTTTCTGATCCAGATGTGTCTCCTCTGGCCGCATCATGTCACCAGATTAGGGTCTGGCATGTCTTCTTTATTCAACAAGAACCATTTTCCCCTTGGGTAAGGAGCCAAGGGTTCTTGTCGAAGTGGTAACTTCTGTGTAACCTCTCTCTGGCCGAGGCTGTCTTGTTCATGAGGCTGATCGTCAAACCTGCCAGCAGGTGTGCTGAGTAAAGGGGATCAGTGATGAGCTGAGGGTCCCCTCTGAGGTGTCGCTGTCCGTGGTGCTGAAGTCTCTCCCCGGAGAGTTGCTTTGGCAACTTGGAAACTCCACAATATCGAAATAAACCTCAATAATAATAACTAAACACTATTTTTTACATGCTGACAAAGGGACAGCCTGTTTACCATATCACCCCCCACCTCACACCCTCTCTCTCCCTCTCTCTCACACCCTCTCTCTCCCCTCTCTCTCCCTCTCTCTCCCTCTCTCACCCTCTCTCTCTCCTCTCTCTCCCTCTCTCACCCTCTCACACCCTCTCTCTCCCTCTCTCTCCCACCCCCCTTAACGTTTGACTCACTATTTTGCCCTTAGTTCGAGATGAAAGAAACATGACCATCGTTTGCCCTTATTATGTGTGATGTTATTTGTGATGTTATTTCTCGACTATACAAAACGTTTATTTCCATAAAATCCAGTGTCTGTGACCAACTGTCAGACAGAGCACACTTAATTAGTAATTTGTGCAGTTATCCTTTTTTATTACATATTTGGCTATAGATATCTGAAAGATATGTGAGACTAAGAAATGTATCATTCATGATATAATCATATAAATATGAAATAGCCTTATACAAAAAAAAGGAAGAATAGTAACATTTGCAATTAGCCTACCTACAGCCCATTGTAACGGTAACAACAGAAATTTAAAAACAGAAATCCTCCTGCGCGTTTGGAGAATGCAAGCAATGTATTCCCATGTAGGCTCCGTAAGACGGTACACCACTGGAAGCCATACAATAACCCAATATAGGGCCAGGAGTCTTGACTAGTACTGTTTCTTTGGCATGCAAAACGCGCCTCTATGTATTAAACGCAGTTTTCGCCTCTCCACCATGGAAACGCAGCCACCGTTCACGCCCCTCTGCTACCCTTCTCCCCCCCCCCCCCCCCCTCCTCAGCCACACACACACACACACACACACACACACACACACACACACACACACACCACACACACACACACACACACACACACACACACACACACACACACACACACACACACGCACACACACACACACACACACACACGCACGCACGCACGCAAACACACACACACACACACACACACACACACACACACACACACACACACACACACACACACACACACACACACACACACACACACACACACACACACACACACACACACACACACACACACCACGACCACCACCAATAGCGGCTCCTCTGCCTGCTCCAGCTCTGTGACCAGCCGGGTGATTTCTGATGACGGTGATAACTTCAAAACAAGAAAAGCGAATTGCGCGTGTTTATTTGTAGTCATTCGTTTTTCTTAATATGTCAATTAGTATCTGAAATATATAGGTCTATAGATATATTGTTCTGTTTTGGACATCTAACCACAAACCTGTAGGCTATTTTGTGAAGGTTTTTTTTTTTTTTTTTACAAAGGTAAGGAAAAAGCATAATAGCTTTTTTATTCTTATTGTTATCTGGCATGTTGTAAGTGTAAAAACTATAACTCTTACCTGGCACTTTGTAAGATTGTAGTATCGGCGGTATACGTCCGTCGATGTCAATGGAAGATAAAAAACAAGGCTACATTGAAATATAATTATTGGTTCATTAGTTCCACGCATTATAAACGCTCCCGGTTGCGCACTAATTAAATGTCATTCAAATTGTAACGAGGCGGAGGAATTGAACATGCACACTTGCTTTTTTTCCTCGAAAAAGAAGCAGACTACTAAGTTGTTTTTGGAATATTGTCAGGCATTGCAATTCATCGTGTATATCCAATATATTAAAATCTCACAATCCGTCGTCAAAGATGCACATGAAAGGCGTGCAACATGTACGTTTCTAAATAGTTCACCGCGTAATATTGAAAGGGCTTTCTAGTAGAGAGAGGACATTCATACTTGTGTAAGGTGAGCGTATCCTGAACATTGCTCTCTCTCTGTCCCTCAGGGTTTCTTTAGTGAACTTCGGTTGTTTTTTTTCGGGCACCATGGCCATCCACGCATGGGGGCTTGTGGCCATAGTGATCTTCTATTTGCTCATCCTCTTCGTGGGCATCTGGGCAGCTTGGAGGAACAAGGACTCCGGAGTTGGAGCGGACCGCAGTGAGATCATCATGGTCGGCGGGAGAGATATTGGGCTTTTTGTTGGAGGGTTCACCATGACTGGTGTGAACTGCTTTACATATTCACCACATTTGCAATATGCTGGCAGTTGTTGTGACACGGACTTCTTCTGTATGGAGATAGTCCTACAGACATCAGACAAATTCTGTTTTTTTTTTCCCAATCCCGTTTTGTAGTTGACTCGCGAAAAATTGTCATATATATAAATCTATAATTTAAAGCCTTGGACTTGCATTAACAGCGAAATAAATATGTTATTTATAACTTGCAAATCAAGGACTTAATAGTGAATAGGCTCACTTATTTCCAGGCATGTTATGTTATTTTACGCATACAACCGGTTACGACGTTCGCCAGTGTATGAGAACCCCAGCGTGTTTAGTCTTCCAAACGGTGTTGTGTTTCCAACGTGTTGGTCCTGGTCCTGATACTGGTCCTGGTCCTGGTCCACAGCCACCTGGGTCGGCGGCGGATATATCAACGGGACGGCCGAGTACGTGTACCTGCCCGACTTCGGTCTGGCTTGGGCGCAGGCACCGTTTGGTTACGCGATGAGCTTGGTGGTCGGTCAGGAACCATTTTACCCTTTACCTATTACACACTACACACTATTTACTCCGAGAAGCGACAGAATAGTCCTGGGATGCGTGTGTCTCACAGCTCTGTTTGCGTCCCCCCCCATACAGGTGGCTTATTCTTTGCCAAACCCATGCGCTCCCGTGGATACGTCACCATGCTCGACCCGTTCCAGCAGATATACGGGAAGCGAATGGGGGGCTTGCTCTTTATTCCTGCGTTAATGGGGGAAATATTTTGGTCTGCTGCCATTTTGTCAGCGCTGGGTAAGTGGTACATGGTCCAGTATCCCCCAACGGTATAACCATATACACATTCTTAATATGAATATGGGCCACTATATCCTAAATAAAATCAACTATAAAACTATATAGTTATAGTACACAATGGAAAAGTATGTTATTTTTTCAAATATATATGAGACACATTGTGTTCCAACAATGTTTAAATATATTGTAACACGCACAACACTTCACGACTTATAATGTCTCTTGTGGCACACAGGCGCTACCTTGAGTGTCATCGTGGACATTGACATCAACATGTCAGTCATCATCTCCGCCATGATCGCCATCTTCTACACGCTGGTGGGAGGCCTCTACTCGGTGGCCTACACCGACGTGGTTCAGCTCTTCTGCATCTTTTTGGGCCTGGTGAGGTTTGGACTGCAGGTTCCGCACCCCGCAAAACCCGTGCAGTTTGAAGGACCTGTCACAGAGTGGATGATGCATGGTTGGAAAGATCAATTGTCCTCTTTTCTCCCTCTCCCCTCCTGCAGTGGATCAGCCTGCCCTTCGCCCTGTCCCATCCTGCCGTAGCGGATATTGGTGTATCGGCCAAACAGGCAATTTACCAGTCAGCCTGGCTCGGCAAAATTGATCCAAAGGACACATGGATGTGGGCGGACAATTTTTTTTTGCTGGTAAGCTCACACATTCACTGGACCTCGGCACGCAAGCCATGCTGTATAAAGGTTCCTATGCTCTGTCAAACTAAACAATTTCTTCTCCCCTTTGTTTCTATCTCTAGATGTTGGGGGGGATTCCCTGGCAGGTGTATTTTCAACGGGTTCTGTCTGCCTCTTCAGCTACCTATGCCCAGGTGCTGTCGTTCCTCGCCGCCTTCGGATGCCTGGTCATGGCTGTGCCCTCTGTCCTGATCGGAGCAATAGGCGCCTCCACAGGTAGAGACGTGTGTCATGCAAATGCCAAGCGAGGAGCGTGTTTCATAGGGCGGTCTGGCGGTCACGCTGTTCGACTAGCCGAAAAGGGCCAGGTATTACATTGAGTACAGTGCTTTCAGACGGCGATACTCAATGTAACCACTCTCCTGGGCAGTTGGATGAGTTAGTTGAATATTACATCTGAAGATATGTATGGCTGTTTCATCTCAGTCCAGGCTGATCAGCACCTGCGTGGATTGGGATGGTTAGAGGGTAACAACTGAGAAAACAGGGATAATATATTGGTATATTCATTTTAATATTTATTATAAAAATGATCAAATCTTTGGTCATTTAATCATCATTTGAATGATTAAAAGTATGTGACATTTTTTTGGAATGATCTATGAAATATAGCCCACATGATTCCTCCCATCTAAATTCCTAAAAGTGTAGTTGAGACTTTCTTTCTTGTGCCAGATTGGAACCAGACCTCGTATGGGGCCGTCCCTCCAAAAGATAAGGATGAGTCAGACATGATCCTTCCAATAGTGCTCCAGCACCTCTGCCCATCCTACATTTCCTTCTTCGGGCTGGGGGCGGTGTCTGCGGCGGTAATGTCCTCTGCCGACTCATCGATTCTCTCGGCCAGCTCTATGTTTGCGAGGAACATCTATCAACTGGCCTTCCGACAGTCGGTGAGAGGGCGCACACAAGCAAGCACGGGTGTTTACTTTCCAACCACGCAAGCTTCTGGTCACACAAACAAATCAGTGAACAAAACAATGAATCGATTTCTAATTGAAATTCAAGATTTAAGATTCTTTATTTTTGCCATATGTAACATGGCAATGGAATGCTTAGTCCCCATTCACTCCCACATTCTGAAATCCAACAACAATACTATACTATGCTATACTAAACTATGCAATACTATACTATAAACAACACTTTATACTGCTCACTATATACTGTACTATATACTATAAACAACACTATACTATAACGATACTATGCACAATAAAAATAAGTATGGCGAATGGTGCAAAAAGCATTTTAAAGTGACAGTAGTGCAGCAGCATCATGAATACAGTGCAGTACAGTGCAGTACAGTGCAGTACAGTGCAGTACAGTGCAGTACAAGTGCTATTCTGCATAATTCATAGCGATGTTTTAGTTTTTTGGTTGACACATTGTTAGTGTAAAACACAATGTTTGTGTAGACCTGTGTGAGATCATGACAATATTTCCGTAATAAATCCATAATAAATTAATTATGGTACTTTAATCTGTACTTTTTATGAACCTCTCCCTGCTGTAAACGTTTCTCCCTTAATCTTTGCTTGTCGTTTCCTTTCCACAGGCGTCGGATCGGGAGATTGTTTGGGTGATGCGTATCACCATTTTTGTTTTTGGAAGTTTGGCAACCGCTATGGCACTGCTGACCGGGACGGTTTACGGCCTGTGGTACCTGAGCTCGGACCTGGTGTACGTCATCATATTCCCTCAGCTCCTCTGTGTGCTTTTCATCAAAGGTACCAACACCTACGGTTCTGTGGCCGGCTACGTCTTCGGCCTATTGCTACGCATCGGGGGTGGGGAGCCCTACCTTAAACTACCACCTTTCATCTACTACCCCGGCTGGGTGACCCAGGAGAAGATCCACCACCTCACAGGTGATGTAGAACATTTTGTCCAGCAGAGATTCCCATTCAAGTCCATATCCATGTTGGCGTCCTTCTTAGCCAACATAATCTTCTCCTACCTGACCAAGTATCTCTTTGAGAGTGGAACAGTGTCACACAAGTATGACTTTCTGGACGCTGTGCACAGCAGAGAGGTTATGGAGAAGACCACGCTGGTTGGGAATCAGGACAACATCATCCTTTCCGAAATGGCGCCAGTCAAGCAGGTCCTCGGAGGTGCTCTGGCCGGGACTTTCACCAACGCTGATGTTCTCAGTGACGACGGAGAGTCCAGTGCGGAATCCTTGCACAACGAATAATAGGGCGAAAAATCGAACCGCAACATGCGGACCAAGTTGGTCACGTGGGAGATAGCACACAGAGAAAGATCTGCTTTGCCTTCAAACCGACTCTATAAGTGTGTATGATGCTAAAGATGAGGTGCTTCCCCTGTTCCTTTAGTTGTTGGAAGGCTGGTGCCACTAGGACCCAGCCTTTAAGATCATGAAAAACGTACAAATACATGCACCATGTGAATTCAATCATATACTGTACATCACTAAAATATACCACTGCCATACATTGTTTTGAAGTGCTGCTACAGTGAATACAGGAAGGAACAGAACTAAATAAGAATATTAATTAAGTGCAATATCAAAACATGTTTCATGTCTTTTGAGCAAAGGTGTCATTGTTTTGCGGATAATGTTATGGTATGGTTTCACTTGATCCTTGTTTACATAGAATATTATTTCTTAAACGCCCTGTAGGTAAGATTCGAGAATAGTAAAGAGCGAGAGAGAGAGAGAGAGAGAGCGAGCCAGAAAGAGTGGAAGAGAGCAGGATTTTTAAACCAAACAAACCCATCCCTCTCTGCTCCCTTAGCTACATTTCGTTGTGTTGCATTGCACACACCTGTAATTGACAGGCTAGACGGACTTCCCGAACCAATCAGGGAAGAGATGCCCTGATTGTTCAGAAGTGAGCAGAAAGTCTAAATTTGCTCATGCAGAGGCGGATTTACTATCTTATCTACAGTACCTTTAATAGCGCAATAATGTTTTCCTTTTGTCTTTGTGAATACATATAGTGTGTTGACTTAGCAGTTTCAGTTGCATTTCCAGGTTGATTAACCAATCCATCTTCTGACCATATTTGTATTGTACTGACTAGAGCTAAAGAAAATAACATGGTTGTTTTCTTGCCTATCTCACTCTATTATGTTGGTTGTTATTGTAGTTGAGGATTGGGTTTAATATGCAAAGGTATATCAATGTCCCAAGTCAAGACCCAGGTCAATGTACTACTGAACTATTATTACAGACCCAGCCAGTCCTAAGAAGATTTCTGCTGAACATCATAATAATCCTAACACCAACTGTACAATTGTAACAATTGATTTCATGCGACATGGGAATAGTTAGTAGTCACTACCGAATATAGTGACCATTGGGTGGTGTGTTGAAAGCACAATAATAGTAATCAGGCAAATGGTCATTCGAGGGCACCATTTATAAATAAAATGTCTGGATAAAGGTAAACCTTAGAATAGTAGG
>CM051015.1:6559914-6577414 GCA_027704905.1 Muraenolepis orangiensis | reverse complement strand
GAATACTTGATGCAGTCCAATGGGACGTAATAGAAGGCTTGTGTAATACCCATGGTGCCAAAAGATACTAATTGAACAACTGCATTAGTAATCAACCAATCATTGAATTATTGATTCATTAGAAAGAGGAAGAAAGAGAGTAAAATGGCACAACGCCTAATTATAGCCTGTAGGTCCCTACGGATCTCCATAAACACTCCTAGATGGATACCAGCTAGATGGATACAGGATAGCTAGACCACAACCAGTGATTAACAGTGAGAGACAAGCACTCATGACATGCTACCATTCAACAATTCTGATTCATCTACATCTCTCTCTCGGTTGGCAGAGGAAGTGGCTCAGTATAATCTCATTAACAGTTCTGAATGGGGAAAGGTAATTAAATCTATATGAGCTAAACCATTTATTGACCTATATCACAGGTTTTCCAACATAGACGGATACCCCTGCTACTGGGACCACATGTCACAATGTTAGTGAGTTATACAACCATACCTATGTGACTCCAACATATTCTTTTGTTTTGGTTTTTATACAGGCTTAAAAAAGGGTTGTCCCTTTACCCAAGTGACCTCGGGCTCCCTGAGCAGCGGAAAGAGCCTTTGAGATGGCCAGCTCCTGTTCATTAGTTGATGTGAGTCAGTGCCGGCAGAACAGCGGGAGAAAAAGTGTGATCAAACTGACAGTACGTGTCGTTGGGCATTCCATTATCCCATGTTGTTATCCTCATGGTTCAGGTGCAGCGCTCACTATGTAAATGTGCCATAGAATGAATGTATACAATTCAGACTACAATAGTTTTATGGTGCACACTGATATTTTCAGTATGCTAACGGCTACGCTGCAGGCTCCGGGTTCATTGGTTTGTTTGATTTGAGCAAGAGGAGAGGCAGAGAGACACACATTTGTGTGGGGTAAATGTTTACCACATTCTCCTTTTGTAATTATTTTTCGGTCTTAGATGCAATTGTTGATGCATTTTTGTCACATTTGCCAAAGTTGACCACCCATAACCCATTTCTCCACCCACTTTGAGCACGGTATTTCAGAATCACCAGGGCCGGTTGTTCAAAGAGTGAAAACTGAATCAGTCGTTACATTTCTTAATCAGTCGTTAGTTAAACAGTCGTTAACTGTGGGTTGTTCAAAGGGTGATTAGGCGAGTGATTAACTAATCACTAGTTAAGCAGTCGTTAAACAGTGATTAGGTATTTTTACCCATAATTCTTGAATCAACTGCCTGTATCTCCTCTCAACAACTCTTAAGATGGATGCTATGAACGCTAGTTCCAGCAGAAAGAGAAGAAAAAAAATATGTCCTTAGCAGAAGTTAATCTGTTAAACAGAGTTGGTAGAGGATAGCAGGGAAACACTGAATAGAGATTTTTTTTAAAGATTTGATATATTTATTATTGTTGTGATTTATATGTTGTCTATATGTTAATTGTTGTCTTTCTTGATTGTATCTTATCTCACGTCTTGGATGTTGATTCATGTTGTGGAGCAGCAAAAAGTTGCGCAAAAGCTAGACAAGAATCACTTGAAATGTCTTAATCATAGTTGAATACCTTCAGCCAGTGTCGTGTGTTGACCACTAAACACCCTTTGAACAACCCGATTTAACCAGGCGTTAAAAGTTAACCACTGATTAGCTGATTTAACGACTTGTTAAGAGTTAAACACCCTTTGAACAACCCGATTTAACCAGGCGTTAAAAGTTAACCACTGATTAGCTGATTTAACGACTCGTTCAGAGTTAAACACCCTTTGAACAACCAGCCCCTGGGCTCCGTTTTGGGCCCTAGAGCCAAAGTTCCTTCATATTTATCCCTGTGATATAACTATTTGGGGGAATAATGAAGGTCTAAACGTGAAGTTAACTTTTCCCAGGTAAATGTGAGCAGACAAGAAACCACAGATAAAGTATCTTTATAACACTATGAGATCAAATAAAATAAAACATGTGCTACTATTTTAGGGTCATCACATCACAACACCGCAGGCTGATCTGAAGCAGTGTTGTGTCGTTCTGTCAACTTGGTGCACTTTTGTTATTGTGGGAAATTAAATGGATTATTTGAGAGCAAACCAGAGAGGCTGTTCATCTCCCAGTCCAAACAAGATGGACCGAGTCACGAATCAATACTGACACTTTAGGACCTAAATATGTTATTGATGTTACATTTTGACTGTGTGTAGCAGTGGTCAATGCTAAAGTCCATTAGGGGAGTCTCACAGATGAAAGAAATAGAAGAATCTAATGAGCATCTAGCAGGTAACAGAGCATGTTTAAGTTGGTGAGGAAGCTGCACGGGCAAGAGATAATCAAATCGATAAGAGCTAATACAACCTACAATTCCAGTTTCATACTTTGGTACTGATGTTAACCCTCAGACCTTGGGTTGAGTGAAGCTATTTGTCACGTAATGATCAGTTGACCCTTGACCTCACCAACCAGGTAATTTGAATGAATGCACCAGAGCACCCGACCTTGGGTGTACGACACTCTTCAGGGTCCTATTAATTACTCACTCAGTAAGAGTGGTGGTGTAAGGTAAGGTAATCCTTATTGCAATTTGTTGCACAGCCAGCAGTAAAACATAAAAAAAAATTGATGCCAAAAAAACCTTGAATTACATGATGTTATTCAAAAGGCCAATAGCAGCAGGGACAAATTCGTTCTTAAACCTGCTGGTCCTGCATCTTGGCAGATTATGGAAGCAACCTGAACTCACTAAACAAGGGTGGGGGGCTGTGGTCTTCCTGGACCAGTAAGGTGATAGATTGAGATAATCTGCAAGCATTAAGGGGAAAATAAAGAAAAATGGTCTTATAATAATTTCTTTACTTTTAGGATAATAACATAAAAAAAAATGGCAATACTTTAGTAGCTTCATTGAGATCATACTTACTTCCGTCTTTACTTTCCGTCCACCAGGCGGACAGAACAAAGGCTCTCTCCGGTAAAGATCGCGGAGCCAACCAAAGTCATGAGTCAGAGTACCTGATGCTTATGTGCCGTCCATTCTGGCTACCTCGGGAGTTTACAGCGGTAACCGTGACCGCTGTTTACATTCCCCCACAAGCCAACACGGACACAGCGCTGAAGGAACTGTATGGGGCTATCAGCGAACAGGAGTCGGCACACCCTGAGGCTGCTCTCATCGTGGCGGGGGACTTCAACAAGGCGAACCTGAAGAAGGTTCTCCTGAAGTTCTACCAACACATAACGAGCAACACACGGGGTGAGCGGATCCTCGACCACTGCTACACTCCCTTCCGTGATGGCTACAAGGCCCTCCTCCGCCCACCGTTCGGCAAATCAGACCACCGCTCTATCCAGCTACTCCCCGCCTATAGGCAGAGACTGAAGCAGCAACCAATCGCTGTGAGGGAGGTCCAATGCTGGTCGGACCAATCGGACTCTATGCTGCAGGATTGTTTTGATCGCGCTGACTGGGACATTTTCCGGGTCACCTCGGACAATAACATCAACGAGTATGCATCCTCAGTCACCGGGTTCATCAAGAAGTGCATAGATGACGTTGTTCCGACCAAGTCGGTTTGGATATATCCCAACCAGAAACCGTGGATTAACGGCGATGTTCGCGCTGCCCTCCATGTGCGTAACACCGCCTTTGGCTCCGGGAATATGGAGGAATATACGAGAGCCCGCTACGACCTCCGTAAGACCATTGTCACTGCCAAGCGGGAGTACAAGGACCGAGTGGAGGAGAAATTCAAGAGCCACGGCGCGAGGGGTATGTGGCAAGGGTTACAGACGATAACGAACTTCAGAGGGAGAACCACTTGTGTAGAGAACACCTCTACCTCCCTCCCAGGAGAGCTAAATACTTTTTTTGCTTGGTTCGACGTGAACGGCAGCTGCCTGAGGAGACCAGCCTGCTGAACATCTCGGAGGTGGATGTGCGCCGCACCTTCAAGCGGTTGAACATCCGTAAGGTGGCAGGCTCCGACGACATCCCGGGCCGCGTCCTCATTGCATGCGCAGACCAGTTGGCAGGAGTCTTTGCAGACATCTTCAACCTCTCCCTGGCCCAGGCTGTTGTTCCCGCGCCGCGGTCTTCAAGATGTCCACTATTGTGCCTGTCCCTAAACAACCCAAGGTAACATGCCTGAACGACTATAGACCTGTAGCCCTCACCTCGATTGTCAGCAAATGCTTCAAGGGGTTGGTCAATGACTTTATTTGCTCCATGTTACCTGCACGCTGGACCCATGGCAATTTGCATATAGTCAAAACGGACGATGCAATTGCCATGGCCCTCCACACTGCCCTTTCCCACCTGGAGGGAAAGAACCGTTATGTGCGAATGCTGTTTGAGGACTACAGCTCAGCGTTCAACATGATAGTTCCTGCCAAGCTCGACACCAAGCTTAGAGGTCTAGGCGTGCCCCCATCCACGTGCAGCTGGATACTGGACCTCCTGTCGGACCGCCACCAGGTGGTGAGGATGGGCAGCACCACCTCAGAGCCACTGACCCTCAACACGGGAGCCCCCCAGGCCCCCCAGGCAGGTTGGATCGCTGGAGCAGTGGTGCCAGGAGAACAGCCTTGCCCTCAACGTCAAGAAGACCAAGGAGCTGATCGTGGACTACAGGAAGCAGAGAGCCGAGCACGCCCTATCTCCATCGACAGTGTTGCAGTAGAGAGGGTCAGCAGCTTCAAGTTCCTCGGCATGCACATCTCCGAGGACCTCACATGGTCCACGCACACCACACACGTGGTGAAAAGGGCCCAACAATGCCTGTATTTCCTCAGGCGTCTGAGGAAATCGAGACAATCGAGAGTGTTCTTACAGGATGTATCACCGCCTGGTACGGGAACTGCACCGCACTCGAGCGCAGAGCGCTTCAAAGGGTGGTGCGGATGGCCCAGTATATCGTTGGAGGTGAGCTCCCCTCCCTCCTGTATATATACAACCAGCGGTGCGTAGCCAAGGCCAAACGCATCATAAAAGACATTGCCCACCCCAGCCACAAACTGTATTCACTTTTACCGTCAGGCAGGCGATACTGCCGTATCAAGTGCCGTACAAATAGGCTTAGAGATAGCTTCCACAGTCAGGCCATCAGGCTGCTGAACAAGGGCGTATAGCATATAACAATGTATATTTTATTACATTGATTTATATATACATATTGCTCTTTTTCTGTGCTGATATATTGCATTTAATAAATTGCATTTTTACTTTTATATATTAAACTTTATACAGTTTTGTACTTTTTTTACTTCTTTATTCTATTCTGTTTTTATTTTATCTTATTTTTATAACTGCTGTCTGTCGTCGGTATTGCACATAAGATTTTCACTCACTGCTTTATACTTGTGTAAACTGTGAAGTGACAATAAACTTGACGACTTTTATTTTCTAAAATCAAATAACAAATGTTTTCCATCCAAGGGCTCCTCAGATTCAGATTCAGATTCAGATTACTTTATTTATCCCGAGGGAAATTAAGGTGCAACAGTTGACACAGGGGGAATAAATGCAAACACAAATATACTAATACCTAAAGCTAAAAACTAAATAACAACTAACTAAACAAAACT
Organism: Muraenolepis orangiensis; assembly: GCA_027704905.1. Lineage (NCBI taxonomy): Eukaryota > Metazoa > Chordata > Actinopteri > Gadiformes > Muraenolepididae > Muraenolepis > Muraenolepis orangiensis. The sequence goes on along the minus strand of CM051015.1, from coordinate 6,571,836 downwards.
AGTATAAGCAAAATATAACTAAATGAAATCTAAATGTATTGATAGATGAATTGCACAATTTACAGTATTATTACTGTAATACGTAGGTATATACAATACACAACAATACGTATAGTGCAAATTGGCAGTAATAAAATACTAACAAATAACTCAGATGAATACTGAAAAAGTGACATGTGAAAAGTGAAATTGAATTGATTACAGTGCAAAATTACAGTGAACGGAATTTACAGTGCGTTGACCAAAAATAATAATAACAGTGCGTTGGCCTCAGGTCACTGAATCTCCACTATCCCTCTCACGACCCGAGGTAGATGAATTATAGAGACTGATGGCCACAGGAAGAAAGGACTTCCTGTGGCGTTCTGTGGTACACCTGGGTGGAATGAGTCTAATGCTGAAGGTGCTTCTGTATGAGGTCAGCACCTGATGGAGAGGGTGAGAGTTGTTGTCAAGGATACTACGCAGCTTGTGCGGCATCCTCCTCTCAGACACCACCAACAAGGAGTCCAGCTGGACCCCCAGGACAGCGCCAGCCTTCCTGACGATCCTGCTGATCTTGTTGGCGTCTGCTGACCTCAACCTGCTTCCCCAGCACACGACACCGGAGAAGATGGCACTGGCTACCACAGACTGGTAGAACATCTTCAGCATCGTATTGCAAACGTTGAAGGACCGGAGCCTCCGCAGGAAGTAGAGACGGCTCTGGCCCTTCTTGTAAACAGCCTCAGAGAGACACCCCCATGATGGAAATGGGTGTGGGGGTAGATTTCCTCCTGCGGAAGTCCACCACCATCTCCTTCGTCTTGTCTGTGTTGAGCTGCATGTGGTTCAGTTCACACCACTCAACGAAGGAGTCCACGACGCCCCTGTACTCCTCATCGTTTCCCTTGCTGACACAACCAACAACTGCAGAGTCGTCCGAGAACTTCTGCAGATGGCAGGACTCTGAGTTGTACTGGAAGTCTGAGGTGTAAAGGGTGAACAGGAATGGGGAAAGAACCGTTCCCTGTGGAGCACCAGTGCTGCTGACCACAGTGTCAGACACACAGTCCTGCAGTCTGACAAACTGTGGACGACCCGTCAAATAGTCTGTAATCCAGGAAACCAGGGAAGAGTCCACCTTCATCGCCGTCAGCTTACTCCCCAGCAGGGCAGGCCGGATGGTGTTGAACGCACTGGAGAAGTCGAAAAACATGATTCTCACAGTGCTCCCGGGTCTGTCCAAGTGGGCATAGGCACGATGAAGCAGGAAGATGATGGCGTCCTCCAATCCCAGTTTCGGCTGGTAGGCAAACTGAAGAGGGTCCAGTGATGATCTGACCAGGGGCCGAAGAAGCGACCGGACCAGCCTCTCAAAGGACTTCGACACGTGGGACGTCAGCGCCACCGGTCTGTAGTCGTTAGAGGAGCTGGGACGTGCCTTCTTCGGAACCGGCACCAGGCACCGGGACCTATAAATTCATCTAAGATCAAAGGTCAAACTGCCTATTTGTTTTATATGTTTCCCTTTGGTGTGTTGCACTCTCCAGTCTCCAGCTGGGAGGATTTGACTCTGATGCCCTCAATATTTTATGGGCATGACGCAACCTGGCCAACCAGACCAGGCCTCACAGAGACTCCATTGTCACACGTGTGGTTTTCAGAGGGACCTGACAAACGGCCTATTAGGTCATTTCACAAATTCATCAGGTTGCCATGAAGTGGTTGACTTTATGCAAGAGGCTTTCAAGTTCTACAGGTGTACAAGTGAATTGAATATGAATATATACAGAAGAAAAAAAAAATAGGTAGATTAAATAATATATATGTATATATATATATATATATATATATACATATACGTATATATATATATATATATATATAAATATAGAATTGTTCAATATTTAAAATATAAGCCGCAATAATTGACATGGCATGAACAAGATCAGTGTTGAGCGAGTGTCTCCTAACTATATGGAGATCTGATTGGTTGTGACCACAGTCGTTATGAGTAAAGAGTCAAAGACTGTCGAGGGGGTTCAATAGAAACACAGGAAGACGTCAAAGCACATATACAGGCTATTTATGGGGCTGCCACCGCCAGACGGGAAAACGTCACACCCAAAAATGGAAGGATTACAGCGAAGAACCAGTGTGCCATGTTGCCATAGCCACACCCAAATGTTAGTGTGACCATATCATTGGATTAGATTAGATTAAATTCAAATGTATTGTCAGTGTACAGCACAAGTACAGCACATCGAAAGGAATACTGCAAATGTTGCAGTAAAGTGCATGGTAATATATAATGTACAGTTGAATAATATTTTAACAAAAAAAACTACTACTAAAAAAAAGGTATAAAATGACTTATAGAGTAGGTATGAGATATGTGCAGAATTATAGGTGTGTATATATATATACAAGGTAAGTATACAAGTATAAACAGGTAGTGAGCAGGGGTATGCAGTTATATCAGCAGCTGACGATATATATATATATATATATATATATATATATATATATATATATATATATATATATATATATATCAGTGGTGAAGCGTCAGGGCCTTCAAGGTATTCAGAGAAGACCCTGGAACTCTCAGATTAAACAAAAAAAAATCGAATTAATTGTATTAATAAAATGTAATACAATTTAATAAAATCAAATGAATAAATGAGAATGGTATCTGTGTTGTTATCTGTTATATTACAGTGTTACGTTGATTTGTTTGTCTTTCTCGGTCCATGCACTACTCATTTGAGTGGTTTTGTGTTGGAAAAACAATGCAACCAATCAGATATTTTCTAGGTTGCTGGGAAGAATATCCTTCAACCAAAGTATTTCCGATGACTTTGGCCCTTAGACTGAATGAGAGCGTATGTTTGGATTGACAATTTGATCAACCAATCATATAGTGATTTGTAGCCAATGGGCGTATTCTTTCAGATTTCCCCACAGCTCAATAGGGAGCTAGAAGGTATACTGGCTGGAGCGAGAGTGGCTCTAGCGTAGTGCTACGTTGTTTCTACGTAGGTTTTTTACGTCAAAATGGCAACAGGCGAAGATGATGTCGTTGCGGATTAATTGTCGGAACCATTTTCAAGACGACCATTCAATGTAAAGATGGACATTATTAAAAAAGGCCGTCCAACGCCTGACAATCTGGAGCTGAATCAAGTTGTTAAAGCAGGCTATGTTCGCCATTTTCAGGCTAGCAACTGGGAAAGGTACCTGTGGCTAACCAATCAGAAGGTCCAGTTGTGATAGACACGCTTCGCCACTGATATATATATATATACGGTAAGAACAGTAAAAATGTACATGACTATCATACAGGTATGTAACAATAAATATGTAAACTATAAATATGTTACTTTTTTGTCAGACGCTAGGCTGGGCTGGCATCTGCCATCTTGGTCATCATTATCATGCATATCGCCGCCATTATTATCAGTCATCAAAACACAGGCTAATAATTTCAGTGGATTAGGTTGTATACGCAGTATTAGTCGAGTCCCAGAATGTAAAGCATCTTTATGTCCAGAAGACGTATATATATATTTAAAAAAGAAATGTGATGACCAATAGAATATATGTGTTTCTTTAGTTTTAAAACGGTGTACAATTATGCAGTCGCGTTTTCCAGGCATTGTGGGCCTCGCCGTCACAAGTTAAATGAAAAAACAGAAAATAAATCCAATTAAACCACGATTCCAGCGTTTTTCCAGTCATTGTCTTATAAGGATGAACCCCTGGAAACGTGTTTAAGGGCCCAAGGAGTCAACAGAAGCAACAGTTTATTTCGTGGCGTAATCCTCTTGACCCGAAGTCAACAGCAACAATCACAACCTGTTGTGTCTAATCAATCATCACACTCCACCCCTCCTCATACACTCCACAGGGGCTGGAAGTGCCCTGCAGAGAGCACCTGCTTCAATCACATGCTGGAGAACAACACCCACACACACCCACACACACACACACATGCACACACACACACACGCACCACCCACCCACCCACACACACACACACACACACACACACACACACCCACACACACACACACACACACACACACACACACACACACACACACACACACCACCACACACACACACACACACACACACACACACACACCACACACACACACACACACACCCACACCCGCACCCGCGCACGCACACACACACACACACACACACACACACACACACACACACACACACACACACACACACACACACATCACTGATTGGGAAGTGGGTAAAAAAGAAGAGGAAAGGAGTCAGAATGACCGCAGAAATGATGTGTTTGTGTCCACAAAACTCAATTGATATTGTTATTGTTGTTTGTTGTGTATTGTTGTGGTTGAGCTGTAAAAACATTGATCAGAATCAGAATCAAGTATGATTTCTGGGACATGGATATGACTTTCTTTTTTTTTTTGTGATCATTTTACATCATCATTTAACAAAGCAGACGAGTTAACTGGCTCATGAATATATAATATACATATATATATATATATATATATATATATATATATATATGTATATACATGTCAGTGCGCCCATCCAGTTTGCCTGCCTTACATTTTCAGATGAGAGAAAATGTGGGTATTAATCAATCTGGGTGTATATTGTGCATGTGGTGCATGTGGAGGTGCCTTGAATGGGTATTGGTAAATAAAGCATAAAACATATAAATATAACCAATAGCCTCAAGGACCTTAATAGATACCATGTTCAATGGGCCCATCTGGCTCAGCGCATGACTGGGAAAGAAAAACACGTAAGAGAGAGAGAGAGAGAGAGAGAGAGAGAGAGGAGAGAGAGAGAGAGAGAGAGAGAGAGAGAGAGAGAGAGACAGAGAGACAGAGAGACAGAGAGAGAAAGATAGGGGGAGAGAGAGAGGGGGAGGGAGGAAGGGAGAGAGAGAGAGGGGGGGTGGGGAGGGAGAGAGAGAGAGAGATGAGGGGGGGAAAGAGAGAGAGGGCGACAGAGAGAGGGGGGGTGAGGGAGAGAGAGAGAGAGAGAGAGAGAGAGAGAGAGAGAGAGAGAGAGAGAGAGAGAGAGAGAGAGAGAGAGAGAGAGGGGTAATGGGGTAATCCTTACCCCATTATCACAAAAATATATGTGCATTGAATGTGCTTTCTGATGATTCACAGCGTATGGAGGGAAAAGGAAAATAGGAATACATTTCCTTTTGACAGACTCGGCCATCGCTATCGTTATTCCCCCCCGGTCCCTCCCTCCCACATGTCACTTCTGTCCGTCACGTCCCCTAACTGCCAGCCGCGAGGGAAGGACAAACAGCACGAAAACCCACAAGGGGCTCCAAACAATTACACATGGGAGGGGCTTTGATGGATGTGTGTGTGTGTGTGTGTGTGTGTGTGTGTGTGTGTGTGTGTGTGTGTGTGTGTGTGTGTGTGTGTGTGTGTGTGTGTGTGTGTGTGTGTGTGTGTGTGTGTGTGTGTGTGTGTGTGTGTGTGTGTGTGTGTGTGTGTGTGTGTGTGTGTGTGTGTTTCATTGTGGCTGGGTCAAAACGCTAGAGAGCACGATGGGTGACGGAATAGACACGACTGTTGCTTAAGTCCTGACATTAATAGCTCTTAGCATGTTGTATATTCTAGCAAGTGTATATCCTTAATGTTGATAACACGCTCTTATCACAGCTACTTAAGCAGGTGACCTGGCAGTACGAAATTGTGTTATTCATCTTGTTAATATGAATGCTTGTGAACTGCTCTATTTTTATGTTCGCGTACCTCAGCGTTATGCTATTGTCTGCTTCAACAAATGTACTCCTTGTAAGTCGCTTTGGATAAAAGCGTCTGCCAAATGTCCTAAATGTAAATGTAAATGTAAATGAGTGTAAGCGCGTCGTCCACCACCACGCAAGGTGGATCCAACCAGAGAAACACAAGAGGACGGTTTACTGAAGAGCCTGATAAAAACAGCCTGGGAATACTGTTGCATTGACGTTTATATATTTGATATATTTGTAAATACAAATATATTACTTTACTAATTATATTTTCTACAGGTTGTTTTTTTTGCACAATTTCTGCATGGCACTGCCACTTTCATTTGACTGCATATCCTGCGTGTGTAAGTGACAAATAAAGTTCTTGAATCTTCAATTTTGATGCTTCATTGTCATCGATGCAGAGCCTCTCGTGGAGAGAGGGGAGCTAGAGCCACACAGCTGTATCATCATACAAGGACGAGCGCCGCTCATCCTAACGAGACCTAACCACCACGCCGTGGACGTGTGTTGCTTTTCAATCCCCGCAGGGCTGCGACCAGAGCTATATATCTATGCTATACACTAATATGGAGCTGAATCATTTCAGCAGTATCTGCTCAGTGGGGTGCCCGGCTCCTCCTAGCAAAACAAAACCAGTCGAGGTGTCCTTGAGCAAGACACCCTCACCCCAACTGCTCCCCTCTGTGTAAACAACCCATCCTAATACTAGGATGGGTTAAATGCAGAGAAATTCCTTTCGCTGTACAGTACTTATAATATAATAATTATTACTATTATTATTATTATTATATATCCCTCCGTGACACTAAATGTTTGTGCAATGTGTCATGGTGTGATGCAGTGAACTCTGCTCGAACTAGAGCAAATTAACTTTTGCACTGAATTGCATTTGCTGAAAACATCGTTGTAGGGTTTTTTTTGTCTCTTTTGCACAATGCAGAGTGAATCATTGACTGTGGTGAGGCTAGAAACTCTTAACATTGTGTCTATATAGGAAGGGCCAGAGTATGGCTCTGTGGCTCTGTGGCTCTGTGGCTCTGTGGCTCTGTGGCTCTGTGGCTCTGTGGCTCTGTGGCTCTGTGGCTCTGTGGCTCTGGGGAGGGCCAGCGGGGCACAGCCAATGAAAGTGTCCCAAGAAAGAGACCGGTTCACTATTTGACACGTCACAGCCGACGTCACGCGTCTGACGATTGCGGAAATCCGAGTCGCTCGGTCCGGAATCAAAACAGTGCCGAGCGTTTACCGTTTAACTCTCCGAAAAATAGAGCAAGACATTTTAAAAACGTATTGACCCTTTATTTGTAACCGCCGTACCACGTTTAACTTCTGGACGTGTCCCCAAACGCAGAAGACCGACCCTGGGACCGCTGAGATGGAGGTATGTCGATGAATAGGATGTCACAAATGATTGCTGAATTTGTAACATATATCACTCTCTTGCCCGGGGGTTATATTCGTGTAGTCACTATAATTTAATTCGATGGTGATAATCAAACGTTCATACGACCGCGTACAGTTGTGTCATTGGAGTATTTCCTGTAACAGGACCCAAGTGGGACCGAGGCTGTGTCTCTGTCGCCAGCAGGTGCGCCGAAGTCGAAGGTACTGTCCACCACTGACCTGTGTGCGTTTTCCTCGTTCAGAGCAAACTGTGTGGTATGCTTTATTTCATTCATGTTAATCTGTCAATGTTACTACTTGCTTAAAACTCCTAGTTGGACACACTTTCCAAAGATGACCTTATCAAGTTTGCCAAGAAGCAAATGGCAGCCATGCAGAAAATGAAGACCAAATGTACAGGTGTGTGGCCACATATTGTGTGTGTATATGTTAAATGCACTAATTTGCCTGTAGATCTAACGCTCCCTCTGTCACCTCCTCTATTTAAGATTTGGAGAAAGAAATTCAAACATTCAAGAAATCAAACGCCAGCAGCAGCAGCAATGCAGTCGACTCCAGTTTATTGCAGGTCTCCGCTCAATAATATTTGTTTTTCTTCAGTCCACAATAAAGTGTGTGTGTGTGGTGTGTGGTGGGTGGGTGTGTGGGTGGTGGGTGGGTGGGTTTGGGTGTGTCTACACAAACTGTACATGCGGATATGTAAATGTGTGTGTGTGTGTGGATGTACAAACTGCATGCATGTCTTATGTGCAACAGGAGCTGACGGAGAGAATGGAGGCATTGCTGTTGGAAAAGGCTGAGTGTCAACAAAGGCTAGTGTTGTCCTGCAAAGATCTGGAAAGGACAAAGCAGAAGACAAAGGTAAGATAAATCCCACCGATTTGAGGCAGACAAACGATGCGCAGTTCAACGTTTCAAAAGGATGTATTTTTAACCCCGCAAGCTACATTCATCGACCACCCTTTAGAAGACGCGGAGGCTCATTGTCTGACTCGATTCCGTGACTATTTCACACTTGTTGTTCGAGTTTGATGCCAAACTAGAACACACATCTGTGTGTGTGTGGTCACACAGATGTACTGTAGCTCATAATTATGGGTCAGTTTGATTTAGGGATGGCCAGTATAGACACAACTAGTCAAGTAAATATAGTGTACATTGACCATGCTGGTGATGACATAAATGACATGCATAAAAAGAAAAATTAAACAGACCTTAACCTTGTTAAAATGATAGCCTCCAAGATGAAAATATAAAATGGTAAACATCATATATAATATTAAAAAAAAATGTAATGTTGCTGATATTATGTTCAGGATGATTTGGACCAACTTCAAGGACAACTTGATTCTCAGAAAGAAGACCATCAGAGACACATCGAGAGCTTACAGAGAAGCATCGAGGAGTCCAACGGAAACCATCGGAAAGAAGTGGCACAGCTTCAGGACCTGCTTACAAACCACTACAAACCAAAATGTCCAGACTCGTCCCGCCCCGTGGAGGAGGCGCAACCCTGTCTCCAAGTTCAGATAAAGACCCTTGTAGCCGAAATGGAGACGGCTCACATTTCACAGGAACACTGCCAGGTGGAGCTGGCGCTGGCACTGCAGGAGGTGAAGGACCTGAGAGAGGAGCTCACCCAGAAAACCGCACGGCATGAGGAGGAGATGAAGGCCCTGGAGGAAGACTGCGAGATGGAGAGGGAGCGGCTTCTTCAGCTCCATGACGAGCTGACCGAGCAGCTGGATTTAAAAGGTATGCCCGCTCACCACGCACTAGGACCCAGGAGCGTGACCAATGCGATATGTTGACATTGCCACACATTTCCATCTAACAAATACTTTGTTCACATTGTAATATACAATATTTAGACACAGCCTTTCAGTTCACCACATCTACCACATGCTTCGTACCACGTGTTAATAATCACATTAAAAAAAACCTTTGTTTTAGACACCTACCTGCAGGATGTACAAGAGGAGGACGAGGAGCCGATACGAGGTTCAGGGATTGCCAGGATGCTTGAACTGTCCGGCTGCAGTCAGGGGGAATCTGATGTATCTGATGTGGGGGAGACACCAGAGACCTGCAGAGTGAAAGTTGCCCCTGAAGACCTCCAAGCCCAGAACACCATGCTGCATGATGAACTGACGTTGTTGATCAACTTAAAGGGAGAGCTTGAGATGGAGCTGGAGAGGGTCAGGGAGGAATTTCAGGCAGAGAAGGAAGAATTGGAGTTCAAAATTGACGAGCTCCAAATGACGAGAGATAGTGGGCACATTGGGCACGTTGAACACACCAGAACCTCAGAGAACTGTAAAGATATTCCCGACGATGACATTTGTGAAACTGTGAAGGAATTGGAGACGATTAACACGGGCAGTGAAGTTGATGGTCATAGCCTGCCGTCTACCTCTGAAGTGCAATTATACACTAGCCTTGCTAGACCAAAAGACCAAAATGTATTGAGTTCAGAAGATATCAACCAGGAAACACAAGAGCTCGAACAACATAATCACAAATTACAGGAACTTGAGACTCGGTTGGAAGTCTTGACTCATGAGAGAAACTCGGCCGTTAATGAATTTGTCCAAATGACGGACATTCTGCAAGGATTGGAGAATGAGTTAGGCCAGAGGACCGCTAATTTAGTGGCACAGTATGAGGCTGTGAAAGAGCAGAGTGCCAAGGCGGTACAGGATCTCCAAGGCCAGATTGACCAACTTGGCCAAGAAAAGGACATTCTGGCGGAGTCGTGCAGAGAAGCAACGGAAGAGAACAAGACCCTCAAGATAAATCTGAATGAATTGCAGCTGCAGCTTGAAGGTGCCCTCATTACTAAGCAGCCTTCCACAGAAGACTGTGTGACTACACAGTCCTCTGTTGAGCAGACCAGGTTAGCCCTTGAGCTAAAGGTGTCGGTGGAGGAGCTGACGAAACAGAATGAGGTTATTGCTGTTCAACTTCAGGCAAAGGAAAACGAGGTCCATGAACTCCGAGAGCAAGTCGGTGACCTTACCACAAAGCACGAGGGGTTGCTGTCCCAACTCCAGATAAACGAGGAGCAGCTGGACATGTTTCACACAGAGAGGACAAAGGAGATTCAGCAGATTCAAGACGAGAAGAAAAATGAGCTAGAAAGGGTGAGTCTGGAGCTGGAGAGGAAGCTCCAGAGCCTCGGTAACACAAAGGATGCCGAGGTTAAACATCTGGAAGAGGAAAAGGCCAAGCTAGAGGTGAACCTGAAGGAAGCGATTAGGGAGAGACAAGAGATGGTGTCCTCCTTAGAGCTGACCATCATAGGCTTCTCCGCAGAAAGAGACAACCTCAAAGGCGACCTTAAGGAAGCATCCTCTGCCCTTTCCTGTGCGCAAGAGGAGCGGAACCTTTTGGACCTCAAACTGACCGCTCTCCAGTCGGAGCTGGAGCAGACTGAAGCCAATCTACAATCCAGACTGCATTCCCTGGCTGAGGAGGTGGAGCCAAGCTGTGCAACAATGATGGTCCTGAAGGAGAGCCATGAGGAAGCTACCAAGCATTCTGCTGAAAGGGAACTAGGCCTACAGAACCGCATCGAAGAACTAGAGCGGGAGCAAAGCATGCCGATGAAGGCCGAGGACGGTAGTGGAGAAGGAGCCTTAAAGGAATCTTTGGAGGGCTTCCAGGTTCGTGTTGAAGACCTGGAGAAGGAGAGGGACATGTTGAGGAGCACCCTGGCGGAGGTAGTGAGCGACGCAGAGGGACTCCAGAAAGATCTAGAGGAGATGAAGTATGCCAATGAAACGATGAGAGAAGAGAACCAGAAACTGTATGCCCATATTTCAGAAGAAGCCACAGAGGACATAAATACAAAGAGACGAGACCTCGAAGAACAACTTGAAGAAAAGAATTGCATTGTAACTAAGCTGTGCAATGATATTGCTGTCCTGCAGGTGCGTGAGTTGACAAATTGAGGATTAGGATAAGATTTCAATAGGCATATTTCAATAATTGTATTTGGTAACTAGTTGCATGATTTTGGGAATGTATGCCATTCGGATTCATAGCATTGTGTGCAGAGTGACTTTGGACTGATGTGTTCCATTTCACCCGTTCACTATGCTAGGAGTCTGCTGCCCAAGCAACTTCCTGTGAAGAAAATGCAGCCAGTCTCTCCGCTGAGAAAATTGGTACGGACCATAATCACTATGTATCTCTTAAACACTTAATCTTTGTAAATCAGGAGTCCTCAACAGCAATAAATACTGGTGTGACTCCTACTTGCCTATCTAAGTAATGAATTAAGTCTTATTTATTTATTTATTTTTGTTATACGTTGACACTCAGCCCTCCTGGAACATGAGGCCAAAGAAAAGAACGACAAAATGAACAGGATTAAGGCGGTTGCCGTCAAAGCCAAAAAGGAACTGGACACCAGTAAGAAAGAGGTATGGCCATCGCAAAAGAACAGTACTCGGAACTGAAGCGGAATTGACAAATATTTCTTTCCTAGCGCAGGAGCGCTACCTGATTCTATTTTTTTATATTTGATTTGTAATGCCCTTTCCAGGTCAGTAGCCTTAAAGAGACCGTGGATTTGCTGAAGGCTGAGCGGGACAAAGTGAGTAGCTCCATGAAGGATGTCATCCACTCTGCCGAGAGCTACAGGGTAAGGAAAAGAGTGTCCATTTGTGACCATCCAGCCGCTGGTTATCTTATCTCTTATCTTATCTTATCTCTATGTTCAACAAAACCCATTGAAGTCAAACCATTCC
>CM051015.1:6539914-6554914 GCA_027704905.1 Muraenolepis orangiensis | reverse complement strand
GAGATGACTCACTTCCCACCAGACATTTCACTGGCGTTTCTGCCTCTCTCTGGAAATGCATTTTAATGAGAACCCTTGTTTGTGTTTCTATTTTGTGTTGCGCAGGCGGAGCTCGTGTCAACCACAGGGGACTTTGAGAGCTATAAAGTGCGCGTCCACAATGTGCTCAAACAGCAGAAGAATAAGGCTACTTTACAGAGTGACAGTGAACCTGTCAAATTGGAAAGGTAAGGGCCACAGGGGATTTCACGCTTAGATGAGGCTATTTAAGGAGATGAGGCTATTTAAGGAGCATGTAAACATTGTTGGAAAGAGAGCATAGCATTTATTTGTACATGAAATCTCAAATTAAAGAAGATAGATGTCGTAGTACATATTTGGTCAAATGTGACAACAGAGCCATATAGTTTGGCTCGTTGTTCCTCACAGAGCCACACGCTCTCATTAATTTTAAACCGTCTCTCAGCGACACACCGTCACAGCGGCCAAAGATGCAAATTCAACAAATGTGTTGTTGATGTTGTCACCAACAAAAAAAAGTACAGATCTATAATCCCACCAAATTCACATCCAACTAAAGAGTAACTTATGAGTATGTCCTCACTTATTGACGATGCACACTAGGTGCCATGAAGACCAATTTAACCAAGTTAGAAACAAATCACATATTTCAGTGACCTGGGTCTTCACAGAACCACAATTTGTGCGTTGGTCATCGACTAGATTTGACCATATACTCGAATTGCTACTCTTCGCAGTTAAGTACTTACCTACCTGACTTGGGGCTATAAAGCCTAATACTTCTGTTGTATTCCTGTATTGTATTATTTTACTCTAAATTCCTTTATTGGATTATACATACAACAGTTTGTGATTCTGCTGTAGTTTACGCTCCTAATTGAGAAAGAAGGCCTCCACATATAAGAAAAAAAGTGTGTTAAGTATTACTGGGTTTTTTTGTAGGGAGCAGCTTTCCTCTCAGGTGGAGCAGCTTTGGGCGCGGCTGACGGAGAGCCAGCAGAGCCTGCAGAGCACGGCGGCCGAGCTGCAGCAGCTCCAGACGGAGCACGACACCCTGCTGGAGCGCCACAACAAGATGCTCCGGGAGACCGTCGCCAAGGAGGCGGAGCTCCGCGAGCGGTGAGCCGGATCGGAGGGAGCCGAGCCGAACGCGCAGACCCGGCGGCATTCCCGAGTCGCACCCCGTCACACTCGAACACGCTTCGCCACCGCCGCCGCCGGGAGACGCTCTGTCACGGAGTAACGTTTAGAAAATGGCTCGAAACATGAGGGAATAATGGTGTCACGTTTTCTATGCATTGTCTCTCTCTCACACACACACACACACACTCTAAAGGCCGCAATTTACGTCACGCTAAGTACGTGTATGCAGGATGCGTGTCATGCCTTTCGTTTGGCAAGTCTGTTCTTTGCACCTGAGGAGCGTGAAGAAAAATGCCGGTCCATAAGATCTGTGTGGTCTGAGCACATTCGGAAATTAGCGAGAAACCCATGGATCCCCATGGTTCAGGGTCTGAAAGCGTGCTACCACACTCAACACACGATGCGTCTGGTGCTGGGCATATTTTCTACGTTGTACCTACATTATGTTTAATGTGATGTCCACATCAAATCTAAATCAATACATCAAAATCCCTTCTTTTAGGCTCCTCACGTTGCAATCGGAGAACATATCTTTGCGTGGCGAACAAGCCCAGGCACAAGCGGAGCTGCAGTCCCAGGCGGAGGCCCAGAGGCAGGCCTTCCGAGAGCAGGCCAGGCACCTCCAGGATGAGCACCGGTCCACCGTTGAGACTCTGCATGGCCAACTGAGCCGGCTGGAGGAGCAGCTGTGCACTCTACAGAGCCAGAGTGGTAAGGGGCAGGCATCCTGGGGATAACCATGCACTACAGTTTAACCAGACAACCTCAGATCTAATCGTGAAACAGCCAGGAAATGATTTGCAATTGATTGCAGACGTATTCCAAAATTATCTTTGTACATTGACGTAAAACACATGCTTTAATTTCAATACTGTACACAATAATAGTAATGTGTACAGTATTTGGTCGGAGCTTGAACGATCGCGGGCCTTTGACAACTTGCTTTTACCGATCTATAAATGTATAATGTATATTGAGGATTTGTACCGTAAAAGTAATTGCTTCTTGTGTTAATGCTTTTCTCTCCTATAAATCAATAGTTAGTGGGTATTCTGGATAGGATGGAGCAGGGTAGTCTGTGGTTTGGGTCGCCGTTGGTTAACGCATTTTCCCCACACAGTCAGTGGCAGGCAGATGGAGTTGGTGTCCTGTTGAAGAAATGTACTTGAGAGCATTTAAAGTCATGAAGAAGAATGTGTTTAAAGGAGGGGGGGGACAAAGAAGGGGGGGGGGTTGCTTTGGTAGTAGCGACACCCTAAGGTCTTTCATCACCTCCCACACGGCGACTGTCTGGAGCTCATGGGAGCAGAACCCATGTTCAGGCTACCACACATAGTCCTCGATAGAATTGGTGTTCAGTCAAGCATTCAGTCTAGACGCAATCAGTCTAACATCACCAGGTGTTGGGAAGGGATCTGCTGTTGTGCCACACCTTGCTAAGGCACAGCACTTGTGTTCACATGAAAAGTACTATACAATGTAAAATGTATTATTGTAATACAATGCTCACCCATAGGCATTTGGAGATAATCAATCACACTTGAATAGATACAAACTAAACTTTGTTTGTCCCCAGGCCTAAAAATGTGGTCTGTGAGGCCAGCTTTTACTGGACTTATCTGGACCCCCAAGAGTACTAGACGTTTGGCTTTTGGTTTATCTTTGGTGCATCAGTCGGTGTCTTTATTTCCTTTCCCTCACACACCACAAATGCAAGCCTTCCATGTCCTCCCCCCCCCCCGACTCTCCTTCGTTGCAAATCAGATTACAAGTAGTCTGTGCCTCTTTAAGACAAGCTATTGGTCGCTGCGCAAGTCATCTCGAAACTCCTGACCCATATCCCCTGATCAACGGATGACTGACGAGAGTCCTGCGCCTTCCTCTTCAGGTTCCCCGTCGGTTCAAGCCAGCCGGAGGCCCCGTCTGTCTGACCTTCAGCGCAGAAACCCAGACATGGGTCACAGCGGGCCAGGGAGTATAGACCTCCAGACCACCGCCCGGGAGGAGGGCGAGGGCATGGAGACCGCAGAGACCGTCCTCCCGCCACACCCTCCTCTCCCTTCTTTGGAGCAGCTTCTGGGCTCGCCGGACCCTAAACAAGGTTTGTGAAGAATCACGGTTATAATGAGCTAAATCAAATAAGATATTCTCATTCGTGTCTTCTGACGTGTCACGTGTTGTGCTGCCAGAGCCATTTGTGTGGACCCTGGAGCCGACCAAGCAGGAGTTGAGCCAGAAGCTGACCACCGCCGCGCGCAGCATGGATCATATGAACAGCCTGTTGCACGAAACGGAAGCCACCAACGCAGTCCTCATGGAGCAGGTCACAGTAAGTCGCCTCAACACAACAGAAACACAAAGAGCCACGATGTCAATTCACCTCCCTTGGGATTTATTGAAAACAACTGTTGGTAAATAACAATTTTTTTTATTATTTTTTTAACTCACGTTTAATTTGATCAAGAAGAATAACTTTCATGACATTTTGTCATAGCCCCAAATTGCTAACTTAGAGCGGTCGGTAGGCCCCCACGGTGACGTCAAACAACTTGACGTTGTTGATCGTCCCTTCGTTGTTCAGGAGAAAGTAGAACCTATGGTCCTTTATCTTGAGGGGAACGAAGGAGGGCGACTCGTTCCTGTGGGCGTGGCAGGCCACCCGGGCCAGCGGGACGGTGATCCGTCGACCCCGGTGGTTCCCCAGCGGGGACAGGGTCGCCACCGTCACCATCTTCCCTCCTTTGTGCAAAGTCACCCGACTCACGGAACGACGACAGAACAGGACGCCGCCTCCCAGGATGCCCGCCCCGACCGCCAGACACCCCGCTGTGAACCCGTATCTCAAAGCGGTGCTTCCTAAATTGACCTCGAAGCCCCAGAGCCAGGCCAGGCCAGTACGAGGAGGACTATTTGTAGTAGTGGTTACTTTCCGTGGTTCTTTTAAAGTGCCGCTGTCGTCTCGGAGGCCGGTGTAAGCGAAGTGCGCCAGGTACGTCCAGAAGACCGTCTGGGCCGCGCAGAACGTCGCCAGGAGGCGAGCGAAGGAAGTTCGGTCGTGCTGAAACAACACCACATCTCGCGAGATCTGCGTGGACGACGACGTGCCATACCGGCGCACAGCAGCGGGGCAGATCGCCATGAAGTCACTGTTGGGGTTCTTTCGACCCGATGACGTCACCTGTGGTCTCCCGCCCAGCGGCAGCAGGCGTCTGGCCGCCCCGAGGAGGATGAGGAGGCGGCCCTGCGCGTGTGTCTCTGACGGACGCCATGTCGTGTTTTGCGGACTTTCTCTCCATACTTTAGCCACAGTCTGTCGGATGCTTGGCGGTCGCACCCGTACGCGGATCGAATTCCATTGATTCGCCCTCGACAATAAACGATAGAATCCCATCCTCCTGCTTTCCAGCTTTGAATACGTTTAAAAGAAAAGAGAGGTGGCTTCGTAATTCCCAATTGAGAACGTTTGCCTCTTATTTACCCGACACCTTAAGCATAGGGCGCCGCCATACTTGATTTCGATGGTGCGTCACAAACTACGGGTCGCGCGGTGGTCCAGAAAAGGGCCTGCTCTTATTGTTATTATGAATATGCTTCTACTGCGGCCTCAAAGTATGTGTTATATTACAGACGTACGGGCGATTGCTGGGTATTGTTTTAACATTAATGCGGGTGTGGTAAATATTGGGTTAGGGCTTTGGGATGTGATTTACTCCCGGTGTAGAAGAGATAAATCGGAAATAATTCTATCAGCAGTTATGACCAAACCACATCGGTTCATCATTGTTGACAGGCTTGTTTTCTTATTTTACAGTTGCAGGCCAATAAAAGTAAATGTTTTACCGTAATTGTTGAGCATGTACTAGAGCGACAAGGCTCTCGGGTGACCACATGGCCGACCTTATTAAGTAAAGAACCCGCCTTCTACTTATTACGATATTATAAGGCAGGACATCTAAAACAGTCTCAGAGTCCCTCGTTTCTGTTACCAGCGGAAGACTAATGGCTCTCTGCTGCCCCCTAGCTGCTCAAGAGCGAACTGCGGCGCCTGGAGCGTAACCAGGAGAGGGAGAAGAGCGCGTCCAACTTGGAGTACCTGAAGAACGTGTTGCTGCAGTTCATCTTCTTGACCTCTGGGACCGAGCGGCGGGCCTTGCTGCCGGTCATTCACACCATGCTGCAGCTCAGTCCCGAAGAGAAGAGCCGGCTGGCAGCCATAGCACAGGGTACGCTTACTTTTCAACCATGTATGCGTTAAGGTTATTCTGTCTGCATGTTATGCGTATTATTATGCACATATCTCATACATATACTCTATAAGTAATCGTATAGCTGTTTTTATACCTAGTAGACTGTCTTTTAGCAACTGTAAACTGTAAATACTGTAAATTATATATTACCATGCACTTTACTGCAACATTTGCACTCTGGTTAGATGCCAAATTATTTTTGCTATACTATACTTATGTGCTGTACACTGACAATAAATTAGAATCAAATGGAACTGCTCTTATGCCATTTCTTCCCGTCTTGTCTTGTTTCGGCAGGTGATCAGGACGCTTCGGGGCCCAGGGGCTCGGGATGGTCCTCGTATCTCCACAGCTGGTCGGGAATCAGATAGATATTTAGTACAAACACGAGAGAGTGGCCTGTGTCGCCGGGAGTATACAAACGCACACGGTGACCATGTTGATGTACAGTTGTTGATGTTGTGCATGTAAATCCTTTTTTTTTAACTAGAAGTTCTAGCCCAGGTCTAATCATAGCATCTTTGGGTTTAACATGAAGGCTAAATGACGGCATTGGGAAAGGAATCTATTTCAATTGGCTTGGTTTCCACATCTGTGCATTTTAAGTGGCAACTCGTCTCAAAGCCAGCTGGCATTAATGCTTAGGTTGTGCTGTTACACCAGTATGTGAAGGAATCATAATAATATATATAATATATATTTGATATAGTCATACCTGTATGTGAGCCCAAGACGATATAGCATCACTTGACTCATATTTGTTTAGTTTGGTAAAATGTCTAATGAACTGTTAGACATTTCTGTTATGTGAACTGTATTTGTATTATTTAAGTGGTTTATATGTGTTATATATATATATATATGGAAACATAAATTATATTATATATTTTGGGTTGTGGTTTCGGTATTGATCATGTGAAAAGATTGTTTCATTTTTAAACATTCATGGCTGTGAGCATCAATGTCATGTGTGGTCATTATTACACAAATTGCTACTTTTAAAAAATTAATAATCGGTGTGATTGTGTTCAATAAACTCAACAAATCTTTTTGAAATGGTTGCAGAAATTAATCGGATTTGTTTATGCTTCCGCAGCAAAGTGCCACTAGGGGGCGCTAAAGTATAAGCTATAGATTCCTCTTTCAGCTATGTTTGTGTGTGAAAGTGTTATGCATAGGCCTATTAAGAAAACAGGATTTTTTTATACTCAAAAATAATGATAAATAATAGAGCACTACAGTTCAGAATAATCATTACTGGGGATATGAAAAATACCAAATTAAAATCTCACAGGTTAGCAAGTTTAGAGGTTTCAGTTTTTTGGGGGATTTTACCAATGAAACCATTGAACCATTGATACCCATTTGGGCTTCATTAAGAAAATGTGCTTAGAATTAGGCTAAAGGAACTACATACGCTAAATGATCTACTATTCGTTGGGATTTGGTAATGGATAAATATATCTTTCATAGAAAACATTTGTTATTAATGTGCATAAAGATGTTCAACATTTTTGATAGTTGTACGCTCATAAACCAGATGAATAGAATGTTATATAATATAAATAGCCTTCAGGAGCTTTCTGTAAATGTGGATATAATTACATGTAATGTGTATTCCGGTAATAGTTTGAAAAGGACTTGCTTAGCTTTATGTGAAATGAAATAACCATGCTTTTTATGTCCTCATTATGTTCTCTCCAAAATACATCGGACATGTTTAAAACATTTCCCGTTTGTTATTTCATATACATCTAAGCATTACTGGCGGCAAGAGATGTTCTACTGTTCCACATTGGTCCTTAAGAAGTTGAGCTAGAGAGATAGAGGTTGTGTAGCAGACGGTACCTACCGATGATGACGAGTCCAGCCCACATCCAGCCCACACGGCATAAACACTTACGCCGTGTGGGCTGGATGGTGTTGCCAAGGTCCTCTGTCTTGGATGTTCTGCTGGAGGTGGTGGCCTACGCCTTTGTTCATCCAGACAGACTTATCTTGTGTTGTACATCTGTGCCAGCTTAGTAGCCACATACTATAACAGGTTTGTGATATTGTCAATAGTGCAGGTGGGCCTTTATGGTTTGAGGAATGTTAAAAGTGAACATCACACATTCATGTTAAGCACCACTATTTTAAAGTCCTTCCTGCTCTTTATTCATTCGGGTCTTGAGAATGCCCACAAGACATGATAGACAGTAATGTGTTCTTGTTGTTGCTAAGCAACATGCTGAAATTCAAATCTGCTAAGCATCTCACTGAAGCCTTACTCAACAGAAAGCTCAAGTTTTTTTTGTAATTTCTGTTTTGGACGAAACCCCACTGTACCTGTACCTGTCCGGAGGGGGAAAGGGAGGGGCAATAAAACTCTGAGGTATGCTGACAGGGAGCCACACCCCATCCTGTGTGTGTGTGTGTCCGACCTCTGGCTTTGTGCCCTGGAGGTGTGCTGGAGTATGTGAGGTAGATAGGGAACGAGAGGTACTAGAACACTGGCTGCCATTGTAAGAGAGAGTGTGTGCAGCACCGTCTCCTGCTCTAGACTGTGGGTCAAGGAGTTGTCTTGCTCCATGTGGAGATCCTCCACACGGCAAACACAGGATCCCTGAAATTGACGGCGAAAGTATTCTGACCCAGAGACGGGAAGAACGGGTGTGTCGGCAAAAGAAGGGAGAGATGGACGCTCTTAAGTTGAAGGAACTGTCTAACTCGCATCTCTACAGACGCAGACAGGAGAGGCCGGACAGCGATGGCAGTCTGTCTAAACACAGCCTGAGGTGAGATCACCTCTGTCTCTTATATGCACATATGTGGTATATATATATATATATATATATATATACATGTTTATATCTAGAGAGAGGGGGTATGGAGTATTTCATTGAAGCTAATGGAATAGTACGTGTGTGTGTGTGCCATGGGGATGTGTGCATGCATGTCAGTGATTGCATGGATGTGGCAATGTGAGGAATGCAGAAAGAAGAAACATCTCCTCTTTAGAGGTGATGTTTCTTCAAAATGCTTGTATATGTTGAAAGGAAAGTGTGTGTGTGTGTGCGTGTGCGTGCATGCATGCATGCATGTGCGTGTGCTCGGTCAGCATTGGTCTGGAGACAATGTTTAGGGTTTCAGCAGCCCTTATGTTGCTATAGTGACTGTTGACACAGCGCGGATGTATGAAAGGGGGTTTGTTTGGTGCAAGTTATGCCTTTGGTTGTCCAGCACCGACTGAGAACTCATTAGAGTTTCTGCTTCAGAGCAGTAAAATAAAATAAAGAAATAACAATGGCATTGTAGTATAGCCAGCACCACAGTAATACAGCGGGAAGCACACCTTAAAATATGTTTATTTTCAACACATTTCTATCGCTTAATATCTGTATACATTTTTTTTATGAATTCATTCAAATTATTCTTGATATGAATTCAATTCAATGGATATGACTTGTCTCCAAGAAATCGGCAACAAATTTAATCACATTCTCTTAATAGCTCAATAGCGAGTCTCTAGCAAATGACTCCTGGCTTTACTTTGCTTCTTCAGACCCACACGTCAGACACAACATTAGCATGTATACCTGGTGTCTCATCCCCAAAGCCTTATAGGCTAATAAGACAATATTGTGGTACTCAATAGTTGGTAGTTTGAAGAAGTTAGCGTTTTACACGGTCGGCAATTAGTAAGAGAGGACTGCAGGGTTGTACTCTGGTTCCATTCAACCAATCATTTTTAGTCGAGAGCATTAGTAGAAAGTAGATAGCATTGCAAACAAACTAACTAAAGCAACTGCTGGAACATCTCCATGCAGTGTTGGGCCACACACTCTCATCCGGTTCCATGTAACCAGGGGCTGTACTAAGTCACTTACATTCAAATAGAGACTGCCTTTCTCTTCCCTGTCACCCTCCTCTTTCTCAGTGTATGTGTTTCGCCTTTGTCTCTATTTACGTTTTCAACGGACCAAGACTCTCGCCCCTGCTTTCAACACACTATTATCTGAAGGTGTGCCTTGTGCGTTTCCTGTTTTGTTCCCGCCCTTGCCCCATGTCACTCAACCAAACTTCCTCGGGATTTGTGATTCGATTTTTGTTGGTAATTGTTTCGCTTAGGCAATCTCAGAAAGTCTGATAAGCACCTTGTATGAGATCACAGCTGCTGTCGAGATATGTAGATAAGACAAGTGTGCACTTCCAAAATCAAAACATCATACTGGCCAGAAATAACAGGGGTGTCTGAAAATGTTAAATCAAAACAAACATATGACATATACAGACACACATTACATGAACATAGGCCAATTAATTGCATATGTTCATGGATTTCTCTGTCATGTGTTTGTGATTGTGCTGCTTTCGGGTCTCATTTTTAGAGATGGTGACTGACCTTCCTGAACAAATAAAGCTTAAATAAACAAATAAATAACATTATAATGGATACTAGAGAAATAATGCCAAAATAATGTCATATTACAAATGTATTTGCTGAAAAGAATCAGCTTGCTACCTTCTTCTTGTGTTTCGTGGTGCTTGTAGTTGACTTGTAGATGTGTCAGGCTTGAAGAACTTTTTCTTCTGAGTTCCTCACACAAAGCAACTCTACACAGCATAGAAAACAGCAGCTGACAGCACCTAGTTTGGTAGTTTGGTAGTCGAGACTACACTGCCGTCTATTTGTGGAATGGCCATGCAGAGGCCACAAATGCCACAGGAAGCAATACACACACACACAGACACACACACACACACACACACACACACACACACACACACAGGAATAGGATATCGTCTTCAAACTTTAATAAATATTAAGCTTCAGTCTCTGACATTGCTCAAGTATTTTGAAAGTCAACATGCAGCAGCAAAAACAACATCAGCTAGCTTAGGCCTTGCCTTGAATGAACAAAAACAATCCTGACTTGTTGCTTCACATTTCTCAAGTATATTTCCTAATCCTCATTTACATGACTCAACCGTTTAGTTGTATTACCCCAGCGTTTTGAAATAAAGCAACACGAACAATAAGAGAAACACAGTTTGACGGACGGCCACTTAATAAATCCCCATTTTACACAACTAGTTTTGCTCTCTATTCATAAGAACCATAGGAACATTCTAAATGACTCACAGGTGCAGGTGAGGCTGCAATCCATCAAATCACACAATCGTGAATCATTCATAATGGGCAAGTTGTAGATCTTGGAGTTTTCATCAATTTGAGAACCCACCTTTGTAAATGTGTGTGTGTGTGTGTGTGTGTGTGTGTGTGTGTGTGTGTGTGTGTGTGTGTGTGTGTGTGTGTGTGTGTGTGTGTGTGTGCCTGTGTGTATGCGTGTGTGTGTGTGGCACAGGGGACCCTCTGGCGTCAGGGATGAGTAACCTGCCTAAGAATAGCTTGGTGAGTGTGACACGGCGGTGGTCAAGTGAGTACGATGGGGGGGGGGGGGGGGGGGGGCAGTGGGAGGGGGGTAAATAGGGGGTCAGGGAGAGGGGTGTGTTTGAGTGTGAGAGAGGGGTGGGTAAATACTAAAACAGAGAGAGCGAGGGGATACTATAGGGGTTGGATGCATGCATACTAGAGCAAAGAGTGGGTGTCTGAGAGAGGAGGTAGAGCTGTAAACTGGAAGACTATAGCTACCCTACTACTACGTCAACTATCACTACTATTACTGCTACTACTACTACTACTACTTCAACTACTACTACGACCACTACCCTTTAGTGGTCCCACCTACCACTCCCACCTATTTCCCAGACAACGCTAACGCTGGTTGTTGGGCAGGACCAAAGGGTCAGACAGAAACTGGATTTAACCGACCAGCTGCATTGTTCGATTCTGAGCGGGGTTAGCGCTGTTCTTTAGTGGCTCCGGTGGATTACAATCTTCAAGATGAATGGCCGTGCGCTGCCTCCCCTGATTCCCGAGGAAGGGGAATGTCCAGACCCCCCTCGTCGGGGGGTGGACGAGGACCTGCAGGGAGGCGTCCGTTTTGGGGATGGCGGGGAAGCGGAGGTGCCTGTATCCAAGTCCCAGAGACGGAAGAGCGATGTGAAAGTCTACAAAGAGTTCTGTGACTTTTACGCCCGCTTGTAAGTGATCAGACGAGAGAGAGACAGAGAGAGAGAGAGAGAGAGAGAGAGAGAGAGAGAGAGAGAGAGAGAGAGAGAGAGAGAGAGAGAGAGAGAGAGAGAGAGAGAGAGGGAGAGGGAGAGAGAGAGAGAGAGAGAGAGAGAGAGAGAGAGACAGAGAGAGAGAGAGAGAGAGAGAGAGAGTATGAGAGTGTATAAAAAATGCATGGCTAAAAAACCCAATTGATTCACATGTCCAAGCGTGTAGGAGTGAACCTACAACCAATAAGGTACAACAACCTTATTGGTTAATTCGGAGAATCAACCATGCCTAGAGTAGAGTGACTCTTTCAAATGTGGTGTTTTATGAAGTATTTTTTTAACAGAAATGTAGCTTTTTCGCTCCCTTTAACATAATCATAGCCTACTCTTCCTCTCCGACCTCAGTCACATAGGTCATGCACAACTATTGTAAAAATGTGTGGATGCATTTTCAGAAAATATACAAATATGGGGAAGAACATCAGACATGCTTTTTTGTACAATTGTGTTCCCTGTGTTTATTTAGTTTGGTAAGGAATTCCAAAACACTAGCTGCTGTCGGTTTGACCCGTCTAAGTACTCAGAGTCCTCAGGGTGTACGTGCAGGAAGAGCCAATGGCAGCCACTCAGCTGCTTCCTGGTCTATGCCATGGGGGTCTATTTTAGTGTCAACACAGACGGTATGCAAGGTGAAATAGGCCATTCGGTATTCCAAGTATGTGTGTATTAGAAAAGGATAGCCCAGAGCACACTATATATATATATATATAGTGTGTATATACTATATATATATACAGTATATATAGTATATACACACACATATATAGTGTTTCTCCCCTGAGAGCTTTCTCTTGTGGGGATGCTTAAACTTTTGTAGTGGGTCCCCACACTCTGGTCTGTAAACTTTAGGCATGGGTGTTTGACCTGGACTGTTGGGGAGATCTGGCCCAGCAGAGACCATGTTGTATTCAAGGTCCAAATTAAATGAGGCTCCCACAAAGTCTAACCACAATAAGAGTTTGTCACATTCATTGGGATAACAAACTGAGATTGCAAAATTGAAATGAAGGCATCATTTCCCATAACATGACCTCTGTTGTGTTTCTACCTATTGTCTAATGTATCTCCTCCTCTCCTCTCCTCGGCTCACCTTCTCCTCTCCTCTTCTGTTTGTGACTCCTCTCTCCTCTCTCCTCTCTCCTCTCTCCTCTCTCTCTCTCTCTCTCTTCTCTCCTCTCTCTTCTCTCTTCTCTCCTCTCTCTCTCTCTCTCTCCTCTCTCCTCTCTCCTCTCTCCCCTCTCTTCTCTCCTCTCTCCTCTCTTCTGCATTTGTGGTCCCAGTAACATGGCCAATGCCCTGGCCAATGCCATGTGTGAGCGCTGTAAGGGCAGCTTCGCTCCAGCCGAGAAGATCGTGAACAGCAACGGGGAGCTTTACCATGAGCAGTGTTTTGTCTGTGCCCAGTGTTTTCGACAGTTCCCAGAAGGCCTTTTTTATGAGGTGAGGTCTCTGTTTATCTGTATGTCTGTCTGGGAAGTTATGACCGTTATGACAAATATTCTATAAATGTATTGATTTGTTTATGAATGCATTAACAGGACGGTTGTATGGAAGACACAATGCATACAGTATAATCAATGAAAGTCTTTGTTGACTAAAGGCATATACTGCCTAGTACCAATACAGCCTCTCAAACTTAGTGTTTTAATTTTGCAGTTTGAAGGCCGAAAATACTGTGAACATGACTTCCAGATGTTGTTTGCTCCATGCTGCCACCAATGTGGTGAGTTAACGTGATTTCCTCCACACTGTATTCCATCATAACCAATCATTGTCAATGTGGGTGAATATTCTATCTTTGAATAAACAGTCAAATAGACAGCAAGACTGAATTTCTCGGTTTCACACACACTGCTGGTGTAAAACAAAACTACTCCATTTTGCTATTAACTGAAGTTTATCAAATAAATAAAAATATCATTCCAAAACTAAAAATAGTTTACCGGTAATTTGGTTTACATTCTGGGAAATGAGTTTCCCTTTCTGGGAAATTAGTTTCTCATTTTGCCTCCCTTGAAACCCTCTGGCGCCCCCCAGGGGAGGCGCGCCCCACACTTTGAAACCCCCTGCCGTACAGGATACCATGCAGAAAACAATGAATGCATGATTACATCATTACGAATATTCCCCTCTCAGGCGAGTTCATTATCGGACGCGTCATCAAGGCCATGAACAACAGCTGGCACCCACACTGTTTCTGCTGTGACATCTGTCACGATGTGCTTGCAGACGTGGGGTTCGTCAAGAATGCTGGCCGGTCAGTATATGCAGGCGGATCAGAATCCTCAGAATGCCTTTTTTGTCATCGTACAATTGCAACGAAATTGTCGATGGGGACATTCTTGTAACCATCATTTAAATATATTTGTATATCGTTTTTTTTACTTCATTCATTGACTTTTCCCTATTGTTATTTTCTACTCCTGCCGTCAGACACTTGTGTCGTCCGTGCCATAACCGAGAGAAGGCGCGGGGGATGGGGAGGTACATGTGTCAGAAGTGTCACTCCATCATCGAGGAGCAGCCGCTCCTCTTCAAAAACGACCCCTACCACCCGGACCACTTCAGCTGCAACAATTGCGGGTGCGACACGCAACACACCACACACTGCCTGCCTCCTGACAAACACAAGACCTACGTCTGTTGTAGTTCTAATTCAATTAGGATTTGAAAACATTGCATTGGACACTATTATATATTGGCTTCATTGACCACAGCCAAATGTATCCAGACATACCACTACGTGTGTGTGTCATGATTTGATTACAGTGGAATTAAGCATAGCTTTCCATACATACATCCATCTATCCATCCATCCATCCATCCATTTTCTCCCGCTTATCCGTAATCGGGTCACGGAGGTAGCAGCTTCAGCAGGGGACTCCAAACTTCCCTCTCCCTGGCAACATCGACAAGCTCTGACTGGGGCGTTCCCAGGCCAGTGTGGAGATGTAATCACCCCACCTGTACCTCGGTCTGCCCCGTGGTCTCTTCCCAGTTGGATGTGCCTGGAAAACATCCCTCGGGAGGCGACCGGGAAGCATCCTTACTAGATGCCCGAACCACCTCAACTGGCTCCTTTCTACGCGAAGGAGCAGCGGCTCTACTCCGAGTCTCTCACGAGTGACTGAGCTTCTCACCCTATCCCTCAGGGAGATACCAGCCACCCTCCTGAGGAAACTCATTTTGGCCGCTTGTATTGGCGATCTCGTCCTTTCGGTCATTACCCATTGTTCATGGCCATAGGTGAAGGTAGGAACGAAGACTGATCGGTAGATCGAGAGCTTTGCCTTCTGGCTCAGCTATCTTTTGATTACAACGGTGCGCCAAAGTGCACCCAATACCGCTCCCGCTGCACCTATTCTCCTGTTAATCTCACGCTACATCCTCCCCTCATTCGAGAACAAGACCCCGAGATACT
>CM051015.1:6427414-6534914 GCA_027704905.1 Muraenolepis orangiensis | reverse complement strand
ATTCCATTGTACTTGTTGCATATGGCAAATTACAATCTTGAATCTTGATTGTAATAAGATACTTATAGTAATTTTTATATAGTTATAGTTATAGTTATAGTAATAGTTTGGTTAAATGCTTCATTATTAAGTATTTATAACTAAATGACATAGCAGATCCATCTATCTATCTTTCTATAAAGCTATCTATATGCCCTAATTACCCCATCTTGGATTAATAAAGTACATTATATATATAAAGTATTATCTTATATTCACACAGAGCAGGTGTACTGAAGAATCACTCACGTGGTCAGGGATTTAATTGGTTCATGGATGTTCTGGATGCTTGGTCCACAATAAAGCGTTCATCACTTGCATGTGATTTTGGGATTATTAGTGGCAACTAAGGTGAGCCAACTTTCTGCAAATACTCTCTGTGGAAAATGTAGTCTAGTATCCATTCTGCCAGAATGGTCAGGCACCACCATTTCTTTATAGTACAATGTTTTTTTTATGTGTTTATGTATATAGTAAATACCGGTAAGTCAGTAAGTAATTCAAAGGTTTTGCCTGCATGAGACATCACATTCACATCATATCTCTCTTTCTTTCTTTCTTTAGGAGCAAGTTTGTAGAATTTGACATGAAACCAGTGTGTAAAAAGTGTTACGAGAAGTTTCCCCTGGAGCTGAAGAAAAGACTCAAGAAGCTTTCAAAATTGACACCACGGAAGTAATCAGAGATGAGAATTAGCGGCCACTTCTTTGGTGTGCAATCGTGAATATGTGTTTTTGGAATTTCATAATGTACGGACGTCATTTTTGAAGTTTTCAAGTACAAGATGGAACAACCGTCTAGTAATTCATATTATTGTTTTGGCCTATAATATTTGCCCCACATCCCAAACTTGGCAGAAGGATTTAGAGTCTGAACTAAATTGGTCAAATCTTTACTTGACAAATCGTGCCGGGCAATCTAGTTTTATATATATTTACAGTACAGTTGTTAATTAATGTAATGTTAGTTAATTAATTGAATTGTCTATATCCTGGAAATGACTCATTAATAAATCAACAGATCATACTGATCTTGATAAAGTTACTTTGTTTTAACAGTGTATTCACTTTGTCACCATTGTCAGGGTTGTTTGTGGTTTGTAAAGCTTGTGACCTGATCACCACGTGTGCAGCAGCACATTGAATCGAAAAACAATATGATAACCTACTCGCTCTTGTAGAGATTAGGTCTAAATAGGGAAAAGTTTTATTGTAAAGTAAAAATCTACTTCAGGAGGGATGCCTTAGGGAAGATCTGAACACTGTAACCATTTGACTGAAGCAGCAGTATTTCATCATAAATGCATACCTTATTCCATCATAAATGCATACCTTTGCAAATCAAGTCATGATCACATTCTAGTGTTGTATATGACTACAGAACATACAGCATTGTGAATGTAAAGAAGAAGACGGTTATCAGAAGATTGTTGACACATCCAAGCATGTGGCAACATGCTTCAATCAACACTATTATTATTATTTTTTAACTATAATTTATATGTGATGTCTTTATATTGTTTACACATTGTCAAGCTTAAGAGATTTTCATTGGGAAATAGATATTTTCTGTATTCTAATGTATTGAGTATGTATTCTGCTTTATTTAACTCTTGAAGGTGCATGTTGTAGACTGAAATCCAACGTTATCTCCCTTACGCCATGCATTCAATTTTTCTTAATAAATATGAATAGTAATATACATGATCTCAATTAATATGAATCTTGAGCTGCCACTTTGCCAATTTGTGTAACGCTTACGGTTAAGAAGTGCATTTGTCCACGTAACTTAACTCGAGTCTAGAACTGACAGTATTTGATGATTGTTTAACATACTATGACGCTCGGATTATGTACGCTTCTGTAGGCCAGTGGTTTCTCAAACTATTTGTACAAATGTACCCCCTCGAAAGATATATGTTCAGCCAAGTACCCCGTTCACCAGCACAAAACATTTTTTGGGGAATCAATTTTAAATGAATATAAATAACGTAGATATATTTACATTTTCAAGTACCCCCCTGGTACCCCCCAAGTACCCCTATGGGTACGCGTACCCCTATGGGTACGCGTACCGCCATATGAGAACCCCCTGCTGCAGGCTATATATTGCTATAGGCCGGGTGCGCGCGCACACCCTCCAAAATAAAAGTGCGTCAATGACGACCCAACTTTTAAATTTCGTATTTTCCGTCAACCCAGACGAGCCAATGAGAACACGGCGCTCATTACCATGTGACCCAACAACCGCCGCTGCCATTTGCCGCTACGAGACTGCGTGCGCACTCACTGTCACCGTGATGGCGGAAGAGCTACACAACTAGTTCGATTGGAGACGCTACTATCGCCATTTGTTCGCCGTTCGGTTCATATCCACACGTTAGTATATAGAGTCAGTGTATACATCTAACACGCAGCCGTGACGCCATGAGGCGAAGTAAGGCGGAAGTGGACCGCTATATCTCCTCGGCACACAGTTCGTCCCCTTCGCTCAAAGAGGTGAGTTGAGCCTGTGGCTAACACTAGCCATCATGTTTATACTAGCATGCGCTAGCCGCCGTGGTGATTAACCAAGTGTCCCCCCGCCCCCCCCCCCCCCACACACACACACACACTACCACCTCCTCCATAAACGCATTTCTTTGTTACCTGCTTTACGTCCTAACTGACGGGTCTTACACGCAGAAACGACGAGGGTCGTGCTACGTGATCGCTATCGTTAGCTTGACTCTTGCCCGTGTCCTCCATTGGAAATAGCGCGGTAGACTTGAGTCCCCGGACCGCGCTGCTTCCTTTAGAACGGGGTGTTTGGACCGTTCGTTCGTGAACTTGACACGAGCTCCTCTCCTGTGTACAACAATACACGGGTCAATGTTAACATGACCTCACTTTTCATATGCTGTTACTGTTTACTAGACTTGATCCACTCCGTTGTCGAGTACTACACGGGTCCAAGTTGACATGACCTCACTTGACGTGCTGTTGCGCCACACGTGGCTTCGTCATAGCTTTCCGGTCCTAATGTGATGCAACACATTGGGATGATATGTCATTTTTATGAGCTTCTTCAATGTTTATCATAGCTTGGTTGTATTTTTCCATACCTAGACCGTATTGTCCAAGCATGTAATTGGTCCAGTTTTGAGCTAGAGTGCTTCATCCGTCCACATTGTTGTAAATTGTGTATTATCTATATATGTATGAATGAATGTAGTACTGGCTCCCAGAGTCGCTAAAAGTCTCCAGGTGACTTGTGCTCATTTGCATATTCCTGGCGACCTTGCCCATTCATTTGTATAAATCTTAGTTGGTGGGTTTGTCAAGCGAGGGAGACTTTACATTAAATGTAGGTGGACAAATCTTTAGCCAAATAACTACAAACTCAACAGTGACACAGGGACATATTTTAACATGGAACAGACTCTTATAATGGCAATCCAAGCCTGTCAGTGACAAAAACCAACACTTTTAGAGGGTGTACATTGACGGGGCCCCAAAGGGTTACAATGCAGACGTTTCATGGCTGAAGCACTCTTGGTCAATACTGGACCAATTTCAGAAATTGTTGTCGGCATTAGTCACTTATACCCAAAATGATGGTAAATAGGGTCCTTATCCTTTGAATTGGTTCAAGCAACCATGTCGAAGTGTCAATGACTTGAATATGCAATGCTGTGATTTTCTTCTACAGAAGCCCATCAAAGGCTTTTTATTTGCCAAGCTGTATTTTGAGGCAAAGGAGTATGAACTCGCTAAACGGTAAGCCCTTTGCTTTAATTGAAACTATTTAAATCGCGTGTTTTTGAGTTTGGATATATCTGGAAGGCGTGTTTTGGTTTTTTGTTTTAGACATGTATCGGAGTATCTCAAAGTCCAGGAGAGGGACCCCAAAGCACATAAATTCCTTGGGCAGCTCTATGAGAAGGAGGGCCAAGTTGACAAAGCGGTTGGATGTTATAAGGTATGTAATCGCACATAAGACATCCGATTGCTTCCATTGTTGCCGGTAGACTACAATAAAGTGTGTGTGTGTGTGTGTGTGTAGAGGTCAGTGGACCTGAACCCGACACAGAAAGACCTGGTGCTGAAGGTGGCCGAGTTGCTGTGCAGCAAGGAGCAGTCGGATAGCAGAGTGGAGTTCTGGGTGGAGAAAGCTGGCAAGCTGCTCCCTGGTAACCCCGCTGTCTTCAACCTCAAGGTCAGATCAAGTGCTCGCAATTTTCAACCACTGATATCAACATGTGGATTTTAATGGTTAATGCCGAGGGCACACATGAACTTTATTCTGACCCGCACAAGTGTGTTTTAAATTATGTAATGGTTTAAATTCCCATACATTACGCTCTCTTGTTTCTCTTGGCAAGGATGGAGGCTGCTGCTATTGCTTTCGCTTTTCAGTGTTCAGTTCACGTAGGCAGACCCTTAAGTCTTTAGGTCTTTCTCTGTTTGAAGAGATTGTTACACGATGGGTCAATCAACACTTCTTGACTTACTATACTCTTGTTGACATCCATTTGTTGCATACATGGCACTATGGTTACATACAATGCATTGCATAAAAAAGAAGTAAACATGTTGTAGTAAACCATGTTTCCATGGTTCACTATAATAACATTGTGGCGCTTTCGCCCATCTATTTGAATCAGATTAGATTATGAAGCGTTAGTTCTCGTAATAATTATTTTCTAGATGAACTGCCAATGATAAACTGCCACCACAATGAACTTCCTGTAGGCGCACAGTGATAGTAATGTTTTGTTCACATTCATAACACAACATTCAACGTTCACTACTATCGTTACAGCTCTACTTCCCAGGCATTTAATGAACAGCTACCTCATTCCCAACCAGCTTGTTTCACTGTGGTCCTGGTAGCCCTCTTTCTTGTATTCATGTATTTTTCCCTGACCAGGAGAAGCTGCTCAGCCGCCAGGGCCAACAGGGCTGGAACCGCCTCTTCGATCTCCTGCAGGCAGAGTTAGCGGTGCGCCCGGCCGACGTCCACGTCAACATGAAGCTGGTTGAGCTGTACACTAAAGACGGTCGCCTGGATGAAGCTGTGAAGCACTGCTTGAGCAATGAGACGAAGGGCCAGCTGCGCAAAAGTATGGACTGGTACTCCGTGGTGGTCCACACGCTGCAGGTAAGCCATTATGTGCATTCATAATTAAATGGAACAATAAAACAGTAAAGCATTCACATATGCATGTGGTAAAGGCGTTCAAGGTGGTTAAATTGAGGTGGAGCAGAGTATTTAAGCATCTGGCTTGGCATGTGTTTAAAGGCCCAATGGAAGTCAAGTCAGTCATTTTTCAAGTCGTCTTTCCAAAAAGTGGGACGGTTTGTCCCGATGGCTTTGCTTCAGGGCCGCTAAGCGACCAATGTAAACAAACATGGAGGGCAGCATAGTTGACAATATAGCTAATTGGACAATAGAGCTAATTGTACGACATACACAAGCCAGAGCAGGCATGTGTCATAACTACGTCACAGCCGTGTACCAGTAGTAGGCCCAAATACACTATGAAATATAGCCAATATATCAAAATGACCTACATTTAATAATTGTATTAAACAAATATATACAAAAAAATATTGGTTTGACCTATATCGTTCCATTGAAATAATTAAGCTACCGGTAATGTTGTGGTAAAATGTTTTCATTTTTTGTGAACTTAAAGGAATACCTGGCCCAGCCTGCGGTCTCAAACAACGAAAAGCTGTGTCGTCGACTTAAAGGAGAGCTGTTGCTGGCCCACTCCAACCTGCTGAGACTGAAACTGTCCGTCAGTGGAGTGCAGCCTGCACTTGATGCCCTGAGAAGGTACGTGTTGTGTGCTTGCTTGGTTTGAACCCAACTCTTGAAGGTCTATAAAGAGGGATGTCTAATAACACCCATATAATGTGTGGATCCTTTTTTTCCCTTTTTAGTTTTGATGAAGCCATGCGGTCTGTAAGCGCCACGGCAGGTGGTCCACCAGACGAGTTGTGTGAGGTGTTTGCAGAAATGCGAGCTCACCTTTACCTGCACACTGGTACCCTCCTACTGAAGATGGCGCACGAGCGTGAGCAGAACTGGAGAGCTGTGACCGACTTTGCCGCTCTCTGCTTCCTGCTGTCTTACCAGGTACATGGTACCGTGTGTGAACCTATGAAAAGCCCCTGCACCAGCTGCTATCAATATCTTGGTATGAAATGTCACATCATTATCAATTGTGATTTTTAGATGCACAGACCAAAGGCTAAGGTGACTAAGGGAGATCAGTTGGCCCCCCAGCTATTGGAGCTGATGGCCAGTGACCGACAGAGCCAGGCTGGCCACATGTTGCTCAACCTCAGCTCTGACACACAGACCTTAATTACTGAGGTCAGTGGAACAACCATTCACCATTATGTCACTTTTCTGCACCAAAAACCATCTTGTGCTGCTTGTTTTTCTTGACTTTGAAGTGGATGGGCTCACGCTGCCTTTATTAAAAAAATTGTTATTATTGTGTTGTAGGTGGTTGAAGCGTTTGGTAATCGCAGTGGACAGAGCTCCCTTTTTGAGCTCCTGTTTGGAGACCAGGTCTCCAGAGAGGCCTCCTTCATTGCCAACGATGACATCGGTTCCATCAACGCACAAGTCCCAGAGCTCTCCCAGCTGGCCAAGTGGGACAATGGTAAGTGGAGTAGCTATGATTTTGTATTTATTTTAATTTTTGCTAAACTGTTTGGCATTTTCTAAATGGTCACACTTTTTTTTGGACATGTTCTGTAGGGTCCATCATGCTCCATGGAGGGGACTTGCAGCACCTGAGCTGGCTGGGACTGCAGTGGACCTTGTTGGCCCAGAGGCCAACGCTGCGTGACTGGCTCAAGCAGCTGTTCCCCAGACTCAACCTGGAAACATCCAAGCTTGACACCAATGCACCCGAGTCCATCTCCCTGCTGGACTTGGAGGTAGTTTTAAAAGACCAGATCTCACTTTGAAAATGAGAAAACAT
This sequence comes from Muraenolepis orangiensis, assembly GCA_027704905.1. Taxonomy (NCBI): domain Eukaryota; kingdom Metazoa; phylum Chordata; class Actinopteri; order Gadiformes; family Muraenolepididae; genus Muraenolepis; species Muraenolepis orangiensis. The sequence goes on along the minus strand of CM051015.1, from coordinate 6,527,890 downwards.
TGTATCTTCTAGCATGGAATATGGAATATGAACCCTGTATCATCACAATACAGGTCTAATATAAAGGGTCAACTTGTGCTTGAGAGGGCAGTCTAAACTAATGGGGGTACATAAGGGTCGGGCTGTTCTTGGTTGTGTCGGGTCTCTATGGTTGTGTCGGGTCTCTAGGGTTGTGTCGGATCTCTAAGATTGTCGGGTCGCTATGATTGTGTCGGGCTACGGTCAAGTGGGCTTGGAACTTTCAGACCTTAGTCACGTGCCAATTTGATTTCCTATTCGTCCAAGAATTATATTGCGGTATATAATCACAGAATATCATAATGAATTCCCTAGGTTGGGGTTCAGTGTTACATTGTGTATAATTACACTACACTCCATTCACGTGCAGGACATTGCTCCTGTTGCAAGTGACTGTCGTTGTGATTCATGTTCTGTGTTGTCTCCAGGTGTTTGTGTGCGGGGTGGTGTTCTGCTGTCATTGCCAGCTCCAAGAGATGGCCAAGATCAGCTGTGTGGGCCAGCGGCCCCTCGGCGAGCCGCGGTGCCTTCCTCTTCCTCTACTCCGCTCCCTGTCCAGTGATCGGCAAAGGGAATGGTGGGACGCCGTCTACAGTCTCATCCACAAACAAGCTCTGTAAGTTCAGTAGGGTATTCTCACATGGAAACTCAAGTCCACAACATATTTTTTACTTTTCAATGTGCACCTTGTATTTTTAATGATTGTAAAGCCTAGGTTATGATGTCCGTTCATTACAGTTTGAATTCCTCTTTCAGTGGTACAACTGAAAGAACACTATTCTGAATTCTAATTTAGCTTTATTTGAATTGTCCACGTGTCGGACTGCCACTGATTTTGTGTTTTCTAAAGTTCTTTAGATCAATTTATTTATTTATTTTTGTTGCAGACCTGGCACGTCAGCCAAGCTGCGTATGGTTGTGCAGCACGGGCTGAGTACACTAAGAACAGGAGAGAAACATGGTCTGCAGCCCTCACTTGTTATTTCCTGGGCTCAACATCTCAGCCACATGGTGAGCATGACTGCGGTGTAGTTGCTCTGTGTGTGTGTGTGTGTGTGTGTTGTACTGACTTAACATCCTTAACAGAAAAGTTACGCCAATGTTTTTATGATTATCTTTTAGTTCTGGGTAGTATTCCATACTTGGGATAGTATATGTTTGTTTTCCTCCTCAGGGCATGGTGGTGAACTCGTACTATGACCAGAAGGAATACATTGGCCGTAGTGTCCACTACTGGAAGGCTGCTCTTCCTCTCTTGGGCAAGGTCAAGAACAGGCGAAGCATACCAGAACCCCTCGACCCCCTCTTCATTCACTTCTCCAACAGAGATATTCAGGTAAGTGATCATTTTTGTGTTGTCATTTTTATACAATTTTAAATCAAGTGTAGCATGAAAGTTATACCATCAGCACACAGCATACAACTGTTTGTTCACCACTGGGAACATTTTGCAAACTTTTCACTCTTTCAGATCTCAATTGTGAAGGGCTATGAGGAAGAGGCCATGATAGGCTTTGCATCTCTCTTGGACATTGAGGGTAAGACGGAAGAAGCCATTTCTACCCTGGAAACCATCAATAACGTGTCCTCTTCCTGGCATCTTGCACAGGCATGTCCAACCTTCAGGTTTCTAAATTGAATTAATGCTTTGCTTGTGATGTAGTGTTGACCTTGTAATATTGTGTTATCACTGACTGATGGCCAGCCTTCAATTGATTGGTTTGTAGTAGATTCTTGCTTTCATTGATATTCTCTACAGATCTACCAAAGGCTGTCAGAAGAGGCAGGCAGTGGGGTAGAGGAGTCCCAAGACCGGTGTATCATGTTCCTCAGGAAGTTCCGAACGTATCTGTCAAAGATCTACAACTCGGATGACTTGGATCAGGTTTGTTTTGGTTTCTCAAGGATATAATAATTAGATAAATAATAAAGACTTTTTTGTTCTAAGTATAAACCAGTGATAACATTTTCTTGCCCAGCTCCCTGTGTCCATGGAAGAGGTCATGGACCTCTTGAATGAGGTCAATCAGCAGCTGGAGGAGATTGGTGTGAATGCAGAGGAGGAGGATAAAGCAGGGGCCCGACGAGCACCAACCCTCTCCACACCAGAAACTACAGCCAATATCTCTCGTGTCAACTTCACCACCATGTCGCCTAATAAAAGCACAGTTTCTCCGTCCAAAATACACCTGGTTAGTAATTTCCATTAATTAATGGGTTGTTTAATGTAAGCTGATGTTTTCCATAATTTAGTAAGATATTCTTTACATTGTCAACAGATTTCTCCTAAGACACCGCCTCATTGGGTGGAAGATCAGAAGTCTCTCCTGCAGATGCTTTGCCAGCAAGTAGAAGCTCTCAAAGTAAGGTTTTTCTGTTTCAACTAAAGGGTGTATTTGCCTGAGTTTCTGGCTGGGCACGTTAACATGCTGACCAGTCAGTGTTTTGGTAGTCGTAAAATTTCAAGGTCCGAGTCATCAGTGCTTGAGTCGGTGTCACTATAGTCATCAGAATTGCAATGCAAATGTTAATCATGTTTATTAAGTAATACGACTTAATGACGAATGCAGAAATAAATACCAATAACCCCACACTTTCAATTCCTAACTTCTGAGATTTATTAAGCATGGAGCAATTCAACCTTTTACAAGGCCTCATCAAATGTCATTTGTTGAAAACGGAGTAGGGTATTTTACTCTAAAAGCTGTGCAAAATATGAATACCAATTGTGTTATTTGATATGATAATTTGCTAAATGGGTAAGCATTCCTCTTGCAGTGTAGACTGGGACTCTCCTACTTTAGACCAAGCTCATGATCAACCTGCTCACTATTTCAGTGGATCCCACCTGATCATAGAAATCGGAAATTATTAGTTGCCATTTCTGATTCATATTAATTGTCAAGAGTCGTTCTTCCGATCACTTATTGCCGTCGCCACTGTTTGGTTCATGGGTGCTGTGCTATAATATACACGTCCAGGCAAACTGTTCATTGCTGCTGAGCAACTTCACTTTTTCTTATTGACCAGGTATTGTTTTCCACAGATGTTGAGCATATTTGTGGTTTAGCTAGTCAATAAATCACCCTCCTAGTGTACATTGGTGTAAGGACATGTGTGTGTGTGTGTGTTTCTTTGTGTAAATATACTCATACCATTTTCCTTTGTAGAATGAGGTCCACGATCTGAAACACAATTCTAGTGGAAACCTGGGCTCCCCTCATACGATGTATGGGGACAGCTATGGAGCTGAGGGCCTACAAGAGCCCTACACTCCAGTACAGTCCTTTCCAGGGCCACAATTGGCCGGTACGTTTCCAAGTCGGTCTGTTTTGCCACTTGCTTGTTTATCCTGTATGAAGCAGCTATACACACTTACACTCCACACATTGGGATCCATCTTGTCATGGCAGGGAAGGAAATTTAGCACTCCCTTTAACATAAAATGTAACTCATGTTGACTCCATCCTAAAGATAAACTAGTTTGGTTTCTGAATCAGCACAACACTCCCTTGATTTCCTGTGTTTTCTTTCAGATGCTGCCACAGGGCCATCTGTGTACTTCAACCAGTCTCCTGCTTATAACTCACAATATCTACTTCGCCCATCAGCAAATGTGACTCCCACAAAGGTAAGATGGATACTGATATTTAGATTGCCATTTTTGGACCATTGAGTAAGGACAGTTCTAATTTTGTGTTTTTGTGCTTAATCACAGGGTGCCATGTACAACATGAATCGTATGCCCCCACAACAACATATGTATTCCTACCAACAGCCAACCCACACACCACCGATGCAACCTGCTCCACCGGGCGTCTACCCCCCACAAGAAGTCTTTGGTGCCCCTATTTGCTTTGACTCGCCAGCAACTAACCCCCTCTCACCATACAATGAGGAATATTACAGCCATGGTGTCACTCAGCCAACAACCAACCTGCCCCTTCCTGAGCCTGGTTACTTCACCAAACCCTCTCCAGTTCCTGTTCAACAACCAAAGAGCATTGAGGGAACGGAAATGGATTTCGGGAAAATCTCTTTTGGTCAGATGCCACCGACTGAGACCCCAAAGGTTCCTAGTTTTGTTGCTGGGCCAGCTAGTCAGTCTGCACAATCAGCATCATTCAAATTCAACTCTAATTTCAAATCCAACGATGGAGACTTTACCTTCCCTGGTTCTCAGGCCACGCACAGCGCGAGCCTGCTTGGGCTGTTGACTTCTGATATTTCCACTAAAACAGACTTTGAGCAGAAGCCTGGTGCTCCGGATCAACCCCCTAGCCAAGCAGGCATCTTCACATTTGGCAGTAAAAATGTCACTGGGTTCAGTTTTGCAGGCGCAACACAGAACACTGGAACCTCAGGCGTATTTGAAAAAGTTGAAAAGCCATTTAATTTTGGGGATGTCACGAAGCCTATAGTCGGAATGGAAAAGCCTTCTGAAGGCGAGCCTCTGGAAAGTGACAATGACAGCACCCATTTAGAGGATGATTATGATGGTCCTCATTTTGAACCTATTGTACCTCTGCCTGATAAAATTGATGTAAAAACAGGTGAGGAAGAAGAACAGGAATTGTTCTGTAATAGGGCCAAGCTGTTCCGTTTTGAAATGGAGACTAAAGAGTGGAAAGAGCGGGGTATTGGAAATATAAAAATTCTAAAACACAACACTTCAGGAAAGGTGCGCTTCTTAATGAGGAGAGAACAAGTCCTTAAAATATGTGCCAACCACTATATCAACGTTGATACACTACTAAAACCAAATGCTGGCTCAGACAAGTCTTGGGTCTGGAATGCCATTGATTATGCAGATGAGCAGCCCAAACCTGAACAACTGGCCATCCGTTTCAAAACTGCAGAGGAGGCTGTGCTTTTCAAAACAAAGTTTGAAGAAGCTAAACAACATGTGCCCAAGTCACCAGCAAAGCATTGCCTGCAGGAAAAGAGGGATGTGGGCTGTAAACAAAATGAAACCCAATCATTTGGAGCCCAGTTTGCACTTAAGGAGGGCGAATGGGACTGCAGTGGGTGTTACGTGCGGAATAAATCCAAAGATATTAAGTGTATCGCTTGTCAGACTAAAAATCCAAATAGTTTGTCAGAGCCAGAAGAAAAGACTGCTAGTGACTCTAAACCACCACCTGGAGGACCAAGTAGCTTTTCTTTCAAATTTGGTATTGATTCATCAGTGAGTAGTTCTGGCACTCCCTTTGCAGGTTTTGGGGCTTTTGGTTCTTCTGTTCCTCCATTTTCATTTGGTACTAGCAGTTCAACCTCTGCTGATACTGGAACCAGTGCATTTGGAGCTCAGATTAATACGAAGCCAGGTCAGTGGCATTGTGACTCATGTTCTGTAAGAAATGAGTTCTCATCAAATAGTTGTGTTGCCTGTAAAGCTCCTCGGACCTCAGCAGCATCAGTTGTCCCAAAACCATCAGAACCTGAAGGTCCATCTGCACAAATGGCAGCTGCCCAAACCACCAAGCCTCTGAGCTCTGTGTTTGGCTCCAATTTTGGTAGCCAATTTGAGAAGAAGCAAGGTCAGTGGGACTGTGACGCTTGTTATCTGAGAAATGAGTGTTCATCTAAAACTTGTGTTGCCTGTCAAGCTCCTCAGACCTCAGCAGCATCAGTTGTCCCAAAACCATCAGAAACTGAAGGTCCACCTGCACAAATGGCAGCTGCCCCAACAACCAAGCCTCTGAGCTCTGTGTTTGGCTCCAATTTTGGTGACCACTTTGCGAAGAAGCAAGGTCAGTGGGACTGTGACGCTTGTTATCTGAGAAATGAGTCCTCATCGAAAAGTTGTGTTGCCTGTCAAGCTCCTCAGACCTCGGCAGCATCAGTTGTCCCAGAACCTGAAGGTCCATCTGCACAAATGGCAGCTGCCCAAACCGCCAAGCCTCTGAGCTCTGTGTTTGGCTCCAATTTTGGTAGCCAATTTGCGAAGAAGCAAGGTCAGTGGGACTGTGACGCTTGTTATCTGAGAAATGAGTGTTCATCTAAAACTTGTGTTGCCTGTCAAGCTCCTCAGACCTCAGCAGCATCAGTTGTCCCAAAACCATCAGAACCTGAATGTCCATCTGCACAAACCACCAAGCCTCTGAGCTCTGTGTTTGGCTCCAGTTTTGTTGACCACTTTGCGAAGAAGCATGGTCAGTGGGACTGTGACGCTTGTTATCTTAGAAATGAGTCCTCATCGAAAAGTTGTGTTGCCTGTCAAGCTCCTCAGACCTCGGCAGCATCAGTTCTCCCAGAACCTGAAGGTCCATCTGCACAAATGGCAGCTGCCCAAACCGCCAAGCCTCTGAGCTCTGTGTTTGGCTCCAATTTTGGTAGCCAATTTGCGAAGAAGCAAGGTCAGTGGGACTGTGACGCTTGTTATCTGAGAAATGAGTGTTCATCTAAAACTTGTGTTGCCTGTCAAGCTCCTCAGACCTCAGCAGCATCAGTTGTCCCAAAACCATCAGAAACTGAAGGTCCACCTGCACAAATGGCAGCTGCCCCAACAACCAAGCCTCTGAGCTCTGTGTTTGGCTCCAATTTTGGTAGCCACTTTGCGAAGAAGCAAGGTCAGTGGGACTGTGACGCTTGTTATCTGAGAAATGAGTGTTCATCTAAAACTTGTGTTGCCTGTCAAGCTCCTCAGACCTCAGCAGAATCAGTTGTCCCAATGCCATCAGAAGTGGCAGGTCCATCTGCACAAATGGCAGCTGCCCCAACCACCAAGCCTCTGAGATCCAATTTCGGTAGCCAATTTGCAAAGAAGCTCGGTCAGTGGGACTGTGACGCTTGTTATCTAAGAAATGAGTCCTCATCAAAGAGTTGTGTTGCCTGTCAAGCTCCTCAGGCCTCAGCCGTATCAGTTGTCCCAATACCATCAGACACTGCAGCTGCCCCAACCTCAAAGCCTCTGAGCTCTGCGTTTGGCTCCAATTTCGGTAGCAAATTTGCAAAAAAGCTAGGTCAGTGGGATTGTGACTCATGTTATTTAAGAAATGAGTCCTCCTCATTGAGTTGTGTTGCCTGTCAAGCTTTGAATCCATTATCCAAAACTCCTCCCCCTACACCAGCTACAACCAGTAAGCCCTCCGTGTTTGGTATTCAAGAAGGGAAGATGCCCCAGCTTTGGGATTGTGAAAAGTGTGCTGTAAAAAATGAACAATCGGTTATTAAATGCATTTCCTGCCAGGCTCCATACCCAACTCTATCTCTGGGAGCCATGTTTGCAAAGAAAGATGGGGAGTGGGACTGTGACGCTTGTATGGTCAGGAACAATGCTTCGGTCAGTCAATGTTTGTCCTGTCAGACACCTAATCCTAATAAAAGTACAACTGGCCTTGCTCCTTCAGCAACAGGCCTCAGTAGCTCAACATTTAGCTTTACTTTTGGAGATAAAAGCTCACCAAGTCAGTCTGCTGGAACTGCCTTTACTGGCTTTGCTAATAGCAAAGGTTCTTCATTTAAGTTTGGAACTCCACAGTCCGAAACTACTGTTACCAGTGCTTCAAGCTTTTCTTTTGCATTGCCCGTTCAAGCCGGGGGATTCAAGTTTGGTGCTCAAGAAGCGACAAAGCCTCAAACTGCACCAGTGTCTGCTTCTACAGTCCTGAAAGGCTTGGCAGACCAACACAAAGAAACATTGTCTACACAATCTATGCATGGAACTGGGCAAGACCAAAATGCACTATTCACTGGTAAGCCTAATACATTGAGTTTTGCAGAATTGGCCACGTCTTCTAGTGGGGAATTTGGCCAGAATGACCCCACTTTTAAGGGCTTCTCTCATGTTAGCAAGCAACTGTTTTCATCCAACCAAGGGTCTCCAAGCAAGGTAGAATCTGCAGCTGCCCAGGAAGAAGAGGACATGTACAAGACAGAGGAGAATGATGACATCCAGTTTGAGCCTGTTGTTCAGATGCCAGAAAAGGTTGACCTGGTCACAGGAGAGGAGGAGGAGCAGGCTCTATACTCCCAGCGCGTTAAGCTGTTTCGTTTTGATCCTGGTGCTAGCCAATGGAAAGAACGTGGTTTGGGTGTCCTTAAATTTTTAAAAAATGCCACCAATGGCAGACTTAGGGTTTTAATGAGAAGGGAGCAGGTCCTGAAGGTATGTGCCAATCACTGGATCACCACCACAATGAATCTTAAGCCACTAGCAGGCTCAGACAAGGCATGGATGTGGTTGGCCAATGATTTCTCTGATGGAGATGCTAGACTGGAACAGCTTGCAGCCAAGTTCAAAACAGCAGAGCTAGCGTTGGAGTTTAAGCAAAAGTTTGAAGAGTGCCAGAGGCTCTTGTTAGATATCCCATTGCAGACTCCACACAAGCTTGTGGACACTGGCAGAACAGCCCACCTCATTCAGAAAGCTGAGGAAATGAAGTCTGGTTTAAAAGATCTCAAATGTTTCCTGACTGATGACAGAACTAAACGCAGTGACGAGAGTGCAGCAGACCTCACTGCGTCTAGCAATGTGATAGGCCTGACTGTTAAGCCCCACACTGAAGGTGCAGGTCCCACTTTGGAATGGGATAACTATGATCTTAGAGGAGATGTTTTAGATGACTCCGCTGACACTTCTGTATATGCTTCTCCTCTAGCTAGCAGTCCCGTTAGAAAGAACCTATTTCGCTTTGGAGAATCCACTAGTGGTTTCAACTTTAGTTTTCAGCCTGGCATCAGCCCTTCCAAGTCTCCTGCTAAGCTCAATCACAGCGGGGTGTCTGTGGGCACTGATGATGAGCAAGATTCAACTCAAGATGAGGAAAAAGATGGCCAGTACTTTGAGCCTGTTGTACCCCTACCTGATCTTGTGGACATTTCCACAGGAGAGGAAAATGAGCAGGTGGTCTTCAATCACCGGGCTAAATTGTACCGGTACGACAAAGAACTTGGCCAGTGGAAGGAGAGGGGCATTGGAGACATCAAGATCCTGCAGAACTACGATACTAAACGAGTGAGGCTGATCATGAGAAGAGATCAGGTGCTCAAGATTTGTGCCAACCACTGGATTACGACCGCTATGAAGCTAGAAATAATGAAAGGATCAGAGAAGGCCTGGGTGTGGAGTGCTTTAGATTTTGCTGATGTTAAGGATGGCAAAGTTGAACAATTGGCTGTAAGGTTCAAACTACAGGATGTAGCAAATGCATTCAAAGAGGTCTTTGACAAAGCCAAAAATGCACAGGAAAGCGAGACACCATTGACCCCTGTGACTTCAAAGGTGGCCATTCCTCAGGATACAATAGCAGTGGCATCCATGACTATACCTCCTGGAGTATGTGGAAAAGCAGCCATTGCCATCATGGAAGAAGCCATTAAAGAGAGCACAGACCTGATTTCAGACAGTCAACCCTTAGCGGATATAACTTCCAGCCCTTCTCACCCTATGAAAATGGTTGTTTCACCGCCCAAGTTTGTGTTTGGTACCGATACCCTCCAAAAAATCTTTGGCACACCGAAGTCATCCCCAGAGCCAGAAGATTCTTCATCCGACTCCAGGCAGGAAGACGACAGCCATGTGTCCCAGTCGTCTGCATCACCTGCATTCAAAATCCCAGAGAAAGGCAAGTCTTCCAAAGCATTTTAAAAATATTTTTTAATTAATGCCGATTTTAGTTTGTCTTGAGTTTGTATGTGTATCCCCATCCATTAAATGCTGAAAATAACTTTTGAAAAGTACTATTCAATGAATTAATTTTAGACCAATGTGGTTAATCAGAGACACTCAAATGATAATCTCCAATATAAAAGTAGGTGTGGCTCTTTATATTTGAATTTGAACATTTTTTGTGCACTGTTGAACAAGGTACTCTAATAGTTTTGGGTCACGGGTAGATGGATCTTCCATCAATGGACTATGCATGCTCCTTATCAAAAGTGTTTCCTTTTCAAGCCCAATGCATAAGTCTGTCATCCATGTTTCTGGTTTTCATCCAATGGGTACAGGATAACCCTTAACTGAAATATAGATGATCAGGCTAGCTCCACTGGTAGAGCATGGCATTAACACTGCCAGGGTTCCTATTGAGCCAACCTTATTTACACGTAGTATTGCAAGACGATTTGGATACAAGCGTCCACTAAAATGGCATATTCTGTAGTTTCACAATGCCTTATGTGGTGCATATTTTTCCCCCATAGTAACGCTGATCTGAGATTTTATACAGCCTTGAATTTAGTTTTTTTCTTCAAACATGCTACCTTTTTAGGATTGGATTTTAGGCTTTTCAAAGATAATCCAAAGGCTTTTTGGACCACCACATCACCCTTCAAATTTGAGTCCCCAGGTACTTATCGTTGCCATGCCCCTGTCTGTGTGTGCCATGCTATGCCACATGTTACCAGCTTTCACTTGATAGAAGGCTACAGCCTGGAAGCAAAATATACACACTTAACATGTTGCATGCCCAGTGTGTGTTGTCAAAAAACTGTTTCTAATTCAACTGAGTAGGCAGTTAAACCTTAATACTGCCAATGAATCCACTGACATTGTTTATCATTTGCAAGGAGCAATGTCGGCATAGTAATATGCTCAATCCACTGTTGGAGTCGGTCACAAACGTCTCCACTTTCACTTGATCAGGTGCTAATGGGTGTGTAAAACGTGCTGCTAGCCTGCAGCGTGGTGAAGTTATTATTCGTCATTTAAACTTAGTGCTAGGGCTGGCTACTGAACCTCTTAAGTACCCATAGAAATGCGTCTTTACCATAAAACTGGCCAAACTGGACCAATAGTTTTGGTACCTGGGTCATTCTACAGAAAAGGTGGAATCTGGAATAAAAAAAAATCTGCTGAAATGTATTTCCTTCTTGCATACCTAACAGAGCAAGCTATATATATATATATACGTTTTTGTTGTGTACATTTCAGAGTTCTATTTAATGGAAATGAGTTCATTTATTAAGATATCAACAGCATTTAAAATAATTTGCTCAAATTGAACATTACCGGTAGATAAATCAACTTAATTTTGTCATTGTGCAGTCTTAATTTATTGAATATATCCTATATAAAATGTGTGTCTATTACGTCAACCCTAAGGATTTTGTTATCTACAAGCAAGGTCCAGCACTTTCCACCGTTTTTGTAGAATGACCCACCTATGTTTTGGATCTCGATGGACAGAAAAAGTAAAAAAAAATTGGTGTTACTCGCTAACAAGAGTGCATGTTTTAACTGATCTTGCATGTGCGTGGCATGTTGAAGTATTCCATTCTATTCCATCCAAAATATTCCATGGTACTGGTACAGGCCCTACACCTCTCCATACCCGACTAGGTCAGACATGTCTGCAAACCTGCAGTCATCCGATAGGTTGACTGTTAAAGACAGTCACTGTCTTTAAGTTTCTTTAAGTGTCTCCACTTAAAGTAAGGTACAGAAAGTGTGATTACCAAATATTTGATATTGGAACCAACAGCTGGGACGGCTAATGTGACTGAATATTCGCAACAATCCATTATCAGCTTTCCCCTAATTACCATTCTTGTTTCATTTCCAAATCTAGCTGTTGACCTCTAGCTCAGCAATTCCCTGCCTGATACCTTCAGAGAGCAACAATGTTGTTGTCTGATAAAATGCATCAGTACATAATATGTATAGGTAGATATGGTACCCAAGTATGGCTTCTTCTGATAATTCGGTAATGGTTGGGTTCTTAACACCTTTGAGATGGGTAAGGGCCTAGAGTTGAAATGGGTCAGGAACCTATATTACTATACCTGCTATATTTTATGAAGCGGTTGCCAGAAAGCAGCTTCTTGTATTTCTAGATTCTTCATTGGTGAGGGCCTAACCAAAGCTTTCCTTTAGTTCCCAGTGACCTTAAGCAAGTTACAGCATAGAATTCAATATAAATGGGTCTATCATACGGTGTAGGACTAATTCCTAAAAAATATAAAATATTAATGAATAAAATACCTTCAATGGATGGAACTTTACTTTCCCTGAAGATTTTAATGTAGTTATTCCATTACAAATGCATTTTTTGTTTGTTTTGTAAAGCATCTTGTGATTTTTGTGTGTGAATTCCTAACATATTAACATCCTACGTTTGTTAACAATCCGATGACAATGGACTTGAGCGGCAACTGTAAATTCAATTTCAATTTGCGCTGTCATATTTATTATTTTTTCCTTTTCATCTGTGTTCCAGCACCCACTTATGCAGAAGGAAGTTGTGTAAAGACTGACTCTGATGTTGAGGTGGTGTACGTGAGGGAGCCTTCGACGGAGCAGGCAGCTTTGGCCAAAAGTTTACTTCTGCCACTCACTTTCTTCTGCTATCAGAACGAACCAAGCTACACCAGCGAGGACGAAACTGATGGTAAGACTACAACAAATGAGAGATCATTTATTAAAGGGATGGACAACAGTAAATCCACAATTTACTTAAACTAACTGTTATCAGGGTGTGCATTAAGCATCAGTAAATGTTTAATCCATTGTGATCTCCCTCTTATTTCATTATCAGTTCCTTCTATTCCTTCACGCTGATTTCATTTAACATTGTGGCGACTGTGCCTATTTATGGCGTTTTAAGGGGAGGAAGGAAGGGCAAACTGTTGCAAATTGACTATAGGTGAATTCAATATAGCATTCTCTGTAGGATGGTACAATAATTAGCTTTGAGTCAAATACATTTTGAGTCAAATACCCAGATCCTTTCTCCTAGCACATCCTCTTATCACTTTTTACTAGTGTCTTTCTAAGTAGATTGTCTAGGTAGATTGTTAGTCAATTATTGTTTGCCAACTTATTGTACTTTTACCTGAGCACTGGTTCAGTTCTTGGAGACTTGACTTCTGTTGTTCTCTTACCTACCTTTGTTGAAGGCACTTTTTGTAAGTCGCTTTGGATAAAAGCGTCTGCTAAATGACTAATGTAAATACAAGTATTGAATCGGGTAAGGGATGGTGGTTTCTCAAATGTCCGTAGCATATAGAATGGCTTGTCATAGGGGCTTCAGGTTGAATGTTCCCTTTTGACTTTTCAGATGAAGACTATGAGTCAGCTGTGAAATCCTTGAACGGAAAACTGTACCCCGAACCTACAGAGAGAGGAGCTGCAGCAGCTAATGGTACCTGAAATACAGTACTTATTTAATAGCAAACAGACGCATTCAATGACAATAATGTACAGCGTATTCATTTTTTCATTGTAATCCTATGAATGACCGGTCTTTCCAAATATAGTCTAAGAGTTTGTATTTTGTTCAGCCGGAGTAGCCTCAGATGCCGACTGCCAGTTTGTCTGGGAGAAGAAGCCAACACCAGAAGAGGAGGAAAAGGCAAAGTGCCTCCAACTCCCCCCGACCTTCTTTTGTGAGCTGGGCACCAGCGACTCGGAGGGAGACAAGACGGAGGAGTTTGAGACGGAGGTTCGCAAAGTACGGGAGGCACTGGTGTGTATGGAACTGTAGTTCAAGATAACAGACACAATCCATCTGGTCCTTTTTTTGTTAATTAATGTGCAAGTGAACCCCCTCCCCAGCTCAAATTGAGTCACAGTGAGATTTTCCAAAAAACAAATATGCGTATTGAAGTTCTAGGAAGGAGTGGAAGTTGAGCTTATAATGACTAATGGTTTTTTTTATGAAAGTACCAGCCAGGTGCTGCACTTTAGACACTCAAAAATTAAGTTGTGCTACGAATTTAATAGCAGTAGAATTTTTAAATGTTAAATAGTGCACCCTTTTACGCGTATATTTGACTTATTTTGGTTGATCTAGTTTCTCATACTTGCATCTTAAACACATTGAGCGATATCCTTTAGCCACACATGAAATAAGTGAATTGTTTTCCTTTGTTTCAGAATGCCCAGCTCAGTACAGAGCTGAAGGCTTCCACTAGTGCTCCAGAGAAGCTACCTTCAGGCCAGCTGTCCAGCACCACAGAGGCTGCAGTCAGCACCTCGGCACAAGGGGAGGCAACCTCTGATCCGGCACCAGAGGCCCAGGATGCCATACCCAGCAGCGGCGGTGCCATCGATCTCTCGACCAGGAAGAGCGAGGAGTCTGACTCGACTACTCTCTCGACCAGGAAGAGCGAGGAGTCGGACTCGACTACTCTCTCGACCAGGAAGAGCGAGGAGTCGGACTCGACTACTCTCTCGACCAGGAAGAGCGAGGAGTCGGACTCGACTACTCTCTCGACCAGGAAGAGCGAGGAGTCGGACTCGACTACTCTCTCGACCAGGAAGAGCGAGGAGTCGGACTCGACTACTCTCTCGACCAGGAAGAGCGAGGAGTCGGACTCGACTACTCTCTCGACCAAGAAGAGCGAAGAGTCGGACTCGACTACTCTCTCGACCAAGAAGAGCGAAGAGTCGGACTCTACTATTGCTGCAACCCCTTCACTTGCCTTTAGTTCAGCCACTACTACTAGTAAAGGTATACATGGTTGGTTACCTTGACAACCACTACGAGGAGTCACGCTATATGTTGTTGGCAACAAGTTGAGACTTGGTTATGTTGTTCATACCTAACTTCATTTTGAATTTATAGAGGTTCAGAGAATGGTATCACAGGAGTCGCTCGTAACTCTAGTTATGGGTCTAGTCCTTTTGTGTTAAGAAGATGAGCTTATCGGAGTTAACTTGAATTATTCAAAACTGAATCAGTTTTGGACAAATGAGTAGGGATGCAAATAATACCAAATAATAATATATATTTTTAATCCATGATGGTTTCCACTATTCACACATAGCCAGCGGTTTGAGCTTGTATTTTATGCAGTCCGTATTTTATGCAGTCCAGCTGCACCTGGACCAGGATACTAATAACATCTCTATAGATTTACGTTGTATCCATTGGGGACATTTTTAAATGTGGCATATACCATGCTAATATCTATATATCTAATAGTAGGTTCTTCACATATAAACAGGGTTCCAGGGGTCCTTTTTTGCAGTTGCAGTATTACTCATGCAGTATTACCATGTTGTGTTAGAACATTTAGCATGCTATTGTAAATGTTCCATGTGATTCATGATGTTTCTCTTCACCTTCTCAATGCAGAAATCTCCTTTACCTTTAATGCGCTTGAAGGCGAAAGCTTCTCCTTCGCAGACCTGGCCAAAAACACTGGAGGAGAATATTCCTTTGGATCGAAAGGTTGGTCTGTGACTTAACACCAACAATGTCACGTGTTGGAACAAATCTGGTTTGCTTGGCCTGTTTTGGCTTTTTAATATTGTGCTTTCGTATTTGCTGTTTTGGTCCCATTTAGATGCTTTCATCCAAAGCAACTTTCAGTTCAATTCAGATATTCATCAGCAAGCTGCCCAACTCTTAATGACCAGGGCACCTTATTTCCTCTCTTTTTTAGATTCTAACTTCTCCTGGGCAAATGCTGGAGCCACGGTGTTTGGCGTTGCAGCCAAACCCAAGAACACTGGAGATGAGGAAGGGGATGGAGAGGATGCTGCTGAGGAAGTGGACATTCACTTCGAGCCAATAGTGTCTCTGCCAGAGGTGTGTCATCATTTACTGGAATAAATGACCATGAATTATTTAGATTTCCCCCTTTTGTCATCTCAATGGTTATCTCCAAGTTAGAGAGTGTGAAATACTGCTCTTGTTTCTGTAACTCAAACGTCAAAAGTGAATAGGTTTACTGGTAATTACTGATGCCCTTTATAAATGCATATAAATGCAAAATTATTGCAAAATCAATGACGGATGGGATCTGTAAGTGTTGTAAAATACCGTGGGGATTAAGTAGAGCTGTGACGTAATCCCTCTCAGGTGGAGACCAAGTCTGGCGAGGAAGATGAGGAGATCCTGTTCAAGGAGCGCACCAAGCTGTTCCGCTGGGACCGCCAGCTGACCCAGTGGAAGGAGCGCGGCGTCGGCGACATCAAGATCCTCTTCCACCCCGTCAAGGGCTCCTACCGCGTCCTCATGAGGAGGGAGCAGGTGCTGTTGGTGTGCGCCAACCACAGCATCACGCCCGGCATGGAGCTCAAGCCCATGAACTCGTCAGCCAATGCGCTGGTCTGGACCACCACAGACTATGCAGGTAATACGCAACTCAAATCAGGAGTGTTTATATGGTCCTTATTCTACTGGTGTATGCCAAGTGTTATGCCAATTATCCAATCTGAATTTGTCAATATTCATATTTGTTTATTATTATTATTTGTATTTTATTATTATTGGACGGCAGTTTTAAACCCTTTCTCCTCCTCCAGATGGCAAAGCCAGTGTAGAGCAGCTGGCAGCCAAGTTCAAGAATGCAGACCTCGCCGACAAATTCCAGAAGACCTTTTCGGACTGTCTTCAGCGGATGGGCCAGCCCCGCGAAGACGCCTCTTTCCAGACCATGTCCCGAGCACAGCAACACTCCCGGGACACCAACCCCCGTGTTTTTCTGACGGTCGCCGCTGACGGCGAGACCCTGGGCACCATCACTGTGGAGCTGTATTCCCACGTTGTCCCGAAGACGGCAGAGAATTTCAGGGTGCTCTGCACGGGAGAGAGAGGCTTTGGGCTGAACAACTCCATCTTCCACAGGATTATACCAAACTTCATGTGTCAGGTGAGCTCTTTCTGTAGTGTTGGTGTGGCAAGACTGCGTAAAGGTTTTGAAGCATTTCTTTTTAGGGGTTGGAATCTCATGATTCAAAATGATGTTTATTCAATTCAAAATCGTTTCCCAATACAAATATGATTCTCGGTTTCAATATAAGGGAGAGAGGGTCGCATTTAAACCAGTGGTCACAACCTCTCCGAGTCCAAGATCCCTACCCAAGTCAAACTGATGGCACAGCTCATGCAAGTTAGAAAAAATGTTTAACTTTTAACTGAATGTAAAAATGGATTAATTACGTAAAATATATATTATTTTAGACTAGGAGCGAAGAGTGCAGGACTTTCAGATTCCTGATCCATTTCATATAGCAGATGAGATTCTGCATCAAAATTGTCGAATGAGGTCGTCCTCTATTCTTTTAGCATTTGTTGCGGGCAATGTCCAGTCTGGACACATTATGTTCCCCCCATTAACTGTGATTAACTCAGGTCGGGTTAGTGCCCACTGGTTTTTAAAACCATACCCTTAGAATTTTGCCATTATGTGCCTAGTCTTTTCCATCCGGTAGGAAGTTAAAAAATGTTACCATATAATTGCTGTCACTTATTTAAAAATGGTGACATTATGCAACTTGACTTCCAACATATTACAAATAAAATAAAATAAATCTGTGTTTCAGGGGGGTGACATTACAAACCAGGATGGCACTGGAGGAAAGTCCATCTACGGTGGGCAGTTTGAAGATGAGAACTTTGACATCCGACACACGGGCCCGGGCCTCCTGTCCATGGCCAACCGCGGTCGAGACACCAACAGCTCCCAGTTCTACATCACCCTGAAGAAGGCGGAGCATCTGGACTTTAAACACGTGGTGTTCGGCTGGGTGCAGGGCGGCATGGAGGTGGTGCGGCTGATGGCCGAGCTGGGCTCTCCGGCCGGCAAGCCCAGCAAGAGAATTTGCATCTTGGACTGTGGACAGCTCACATAGACGTTGGTAACTGTCAATGTCATAAAGATTTTGTCAGCCCACTCCCCTGGTGGGGACTAAAGTGGGTGTAAAATACTACCCATAAGAGCATGTGAAGATTTTTCTTTCTATTGTTCAGTCATTTTCGTTTAGCTTGAAGTAGCACAATCCATAGTACTGACACTGCGTTCGAGTCCAGTGTCGTTGCACTTAGATTTTACATTACATGTCCCCTTTCAAGGGAAGTTGTAAAAAATCTGTATATTTTCCTGCTTTGATCGGTAGCATTGATAATTGACCATGCACCATATTTCTTTGATGTATTTTTTTTTAATGCTGACTTTCTCTTTAATGCTGACTTTCTCTATTACTTGTTTTGCCTGTCCTTGTTTGTGTAACAAGGGTGTTTATACTGAAAGCTACACAATTCCTGCATTGTAACAGGACAGACTAAACCAAATTTACCATTAAAAAAAATAATAATAATAATTGCAATCAAACATAAAAGCAGTTCTTGTGGTACTGAGATATGCTGAAAAATAAAGTTGCTATAATTGTTTTGTGGCTTTTTATAAACATTTTTTGTGGATTGATTTAGTCATAGACTAAACTGTCCTTGATACATTCAAATAAACCGTTTTTTACATCACTGGTGGTGTAGCTAAACTCATTCTTGTCAAGTTTCAATCAAGCCCACCATTGTGCTTGTTGATGGTCCCGTCCTGGTGAGCACAATTTTGCCAAGCTTCGTCAAGCAGACCTTTCTTCCACCCCTACTTTTCTAACCATAAGCTGCCAGTTATGTATATATAATTAATATATATTATATATATAATATATATATATTATATATATAATATAATATATATATATTATAATATATATATAATATATATTAATTATATATATATAGTGTAAGTGAAGTGTAAAGTTTGTAGTTTTGTATATTAGATATATATATAGATAGATATAGATATATAGTGTAGTGGAGAAGCATCAGGGCCTTCAAGATATTCAGAGAAGACCCTGGAACTCTCAGATGAAACAAAAAAAATCGAATTAATTGTATTAGTAAAATGTAATACAGTTTAATCAAATTTGAATAAATGAGAATGGTATCTGTGTTATCTGTTATATTACAGTGTTACGTTGATTTGTTTGTCTTTCTCGGTCCATGTACTACGCATTTGAGTGGTTTTGTGTTGGAAAAACAATGCAACCAATCAGATATTTTTCTAGGTTGCTGGGAAGAATATCCTTCAACCAAAGTATTCCCGATGACTTTGGCCCTTAGACTGAATGAGAGCGTACGTTTGGATTGACAATTTGATCAACCAATCATATAGTGATTTGTAGCCAATGGGCGTATTCTTTCAGATTTCCCCACAGCTCAATAGGGAGCTAGAAGGTATACTGGCTGGAGCGAGAGGGGATCTAGCGTAGTGCTACGTTGTTTCTACGTACGTCAAAATGGCGAAGGCGAAGATAATGGGCTGTTACTTTACTACATGGACACTGCTTTACCAACTATGGTTCACTTGGAAATTGGCTGCGACAATCTTATCTGCCTAAATGAGATAAGGTGGTCTACAGCAAGGGTTCCCAAAGTGGGGGTCGCGGGACCCCGAGGGGGGGGTCGCGAGATGATTTCAGAATCCTCTTGATGTGACCCATGAGGTTTATTTATTTTTATTATTTTTTTTTATTTTTTTTTTATCATTTGTATTATTATTATTATTATTGTTAATAATAACGTGAGTGACAAATAAAGGAATTCTGATTCCCACAGATTCACGACAGTATCATCATTGAAAAAAAGCCACACACAATGTTCGCGATCGCGATTACCCCCCCCCCCCGTTGGACTTCACGACGTTCGCGATCGCGAACGTCGTGAACGTCGTGAACGTCGACCCCGTCGGACGGTGATAGTGGGGGGGGGGTCGCCAGTCTCCAGTCTGTTATTTTGGGGGTCGCGGGCCGAAAAGTTGGGGAACCCCTGGTCTACAGAAGGTCCAGTTGTGATAGACACGCTTCGCCACTGATATATAGTGTAACTTACACTATATATATATTATACAAAACTACAAACTTTACACTTCACTTACACTGTAAGTGAAGTGTAAAGTTTGTAGTTTTGTGGAGGTAGTCAAGTTGTTGTGCTCTTGGAGGCTTCTTAGGAAGGAAATGCACTTCTGGTGACTAGTGGTTATTTTTTTTTATTGTATCTCTCTACCTATGTTGCACTTGTTCTAAGTCGCTTTGGACAAAAAGCGTCTACTGAAACGCATGTAATATGACTCCGGCCATTAGGCGGCACCATCGCATACCAACGTGTGACCCCGCAACGGTGTCTACGTCACCAGAACGCCGCGTAAAGGTTCCGTCTCGAGGCCCAGTCGCTCTTTTTCTAATCGGGTCCCGTCGAGGTGGGAGCGTTACCGTTTCGTCGCACAGTATTTTAAAAAACCGCAGTTACTACAAAAATGCTGATCTACAAGGACTTGCTCACAGGTATGAGGAGACCACAGTCGACCTGGGGGGGGGGGTCCTCTGAAGCCCGTTGTGTTGATCATATGGATGTTGTGGCCCTCCACACCCCGTCTGTGATCAACGCTACGGGCCAAAATGTCCGCCGAGCAAATATAGTTCCGTCATTTAGGACGCGTCAGCCGTGCTCTTTATGGCCCTCAGCGGCACACTGTGGCCGTTAACCATGTCGCTAAAAGATCAGAATGTTGACCCTGGAGGATGTGATGGTATGACTGGTATGTGGTGTTTGAGCAGTCTGTGTGAGTGTCGTGTTGTCCTTAACAATAGCTGCTTTGCCGCGTAGCCGCTCGCTTCCATGTCGGGTCTTTTTTCTGTTGTCTTACGTAATCTAAACCTACACATCTTGTTGTTTGATTCTACTCCTCGCAGGTGACGAGCTGTTCACCGACATCTACAAGATCAAGGAGATTCAGAATGGGTTTTTCCTCGAAGTCGAAGGACTGGTGCGTGTCTATTTACAACATAACCGACCTCATAAGATGGCGTTTGTGGCCATTAGTGGATCGGTCTCTAGGAGGCTAACCGTTTCATGACGATCGAGTTATCAATTGATGTAATATACATTATAATATATACTGTCGGTTACATCCGCCTTCAGATGAAGTACATCCCTGTGTTTTTGTCATAAAGTACAAACCTGTGTCTAGTCAAGTACAAACCGGTGTCGTCATCAAGTACGTACCGGTGTCTCGTCATCAAGTACATACCGGTGTCTAGTCATCGAGTACAAACCGGTGCTTAGTCATCAAGTTCAAACCGGTGTTGACTCATCGAGTAAAAACCATGTATTAGCAAGTGTATAACAAAGCGCACTCTTTGTACAGTTGATGTCGTAACGTAACGAGCTGGTAATATTTACGCGTTATGGTAGCCGTATTTCGGAGTGTGTTGCACTCAGTAAATGTTCAAAGCCAATGCGGAGTTTTATCGGAAATTTAATTGTTTCAATCAGCGAAACCGGTGACGATCACTGGCTTAAGTATTTCATCAGCACTGGGTAGGCATTGAGATTCATCCTTTATCGTCAGATAATTGGTCTTCTGTGATCAACGGCGAAGCTGAAATCAGATTGTCTCTCAAGGCTACGCTGCTCACCGGAGGGGTTTGTTTTTTGGTCAGATGGTCTCCAGGTGCGGAGATGAGATCAGCGACCGCCTCATCGGCGGAAACCAGTCTCTTGAGACACAGGCGGAGGACTTTGATAGAGTCACAGAAAGCGGTGTGGATATTGTGCTCAACTCCAAACTGCAGGAGACGAGATTCTCCAAGGCTGACTACAAAATCTACATCAAGACCTATGTCAACGAGTAAGTCTGAAATGGCAACTATCCGAGTACACTGGTGAAATGCACATGTAATGTACGATTCCAAATGACGACATTAATGTTCATTTAGGCTCAAAGCCAAACTGAAGGAGGTGAAACCAGACCGGGAGGGTGCTTTCGCGAAGGCAGCTTCAGAGTCGATCAAACATGTTCTTGGCAAATTTTCAAACTTCCAGGTAATGATACTAATGTTAAGTGGCAGATGATACGAGTTGCCGAGACTGGCTGCCCTCTAACTCTCATTTCTATCAGTTTTTCATAGGGGAGTCGATGAACCCTTCAGGCATGGTGGCCTTGCTGGACTTCCGTGAGGATGGCCAAACTCCATTCTTCCTGTTCTTCAAGGATGGTCTGGAGGTGGAGAAGGCTGTAAGTACTTGATTGGCAGTCCGCTTGTTTTCGTGGACATGTTTTTTTGTAGAGTGGGCCGCAGGCATTATGTTTAACTCTATATATTTTTTCTTCTCCAGTAATGCCAAGACCTCATCTGCTTCTCTAATGGCTATTGAATGGACTCACAGAAAGGAACATCACCTGGTCTTCTGAATCAAAACTCAGTGGATTTATTTCTGCATCCCCCCCCCAAAATATTGACAATGAGTAATTTTCCATCACTTAATTGAAGATACTGACGCAATAAAATTTGGCCCTGCTTTCTTACATTTACTTTGCGGTGTGGCAGATTGGCTTACCCTCATCCGTTAGCGTGGTCTGACGACATGCATTTTACCATCTGATTGTGGTTTTAAATAAAGACCTTGAAATGCAATGTTTCTGCAATTTCTACAAAGCACTTCATCCAGCATTTTCATAGGGAAACGGAACAATCAGTTCCCCTGGGATTCTTTCATGGGTATATTTGAAGTGACCTATCAATTCTATTTGTATAACTCATGACAAGGATGAGATGTTAAGGGCATCATAACTTGGCTAAGAAACTGACCAGGCCTTGTTTCTGTGAAGTCCCACCAGCTTTATTGGTTTGATGGTCAGTGAACATACCAACTGGGCTACGCAGTAGGTCAAACTGGACTAGTCGCTTGACGGGATCAGTGTCAAAGGTGACGTGAGTTCACACATTTCAGTGCCGTTCAGATTTATTCAAAGGACTACCCTGGACAGAACATGATCCTATGCACGGTCCGGGTGACTTCATGGAAGTACTGGGAAGGCAACGCCCAATGATTGTATATAGAATAGTCTGTCAAGAATTTATTTCAACTGTCCAGTACATACAGCTAGCAGTTGTATTTGGCAAAATGGCAAGCGGTCATTTGCTGTTGACACCGGTCCAGAATATAATCTGGGTCAAGGGGTCAAATGAGTCCTTGGTCTAGTCCACATTCGTCTCAACATCTTCTGCCGACTGGTAATGGCGGTACTCGGGTTTCAGTTCCCATGTACTCTTGTGAGGTCCCTTGGCGTTGTACACGCCGATCTCTCTCATTATCTCCTTCAGGTAAGTCTTGGAAAGGGAGACATTGTGATAGGGGGGGGGGGTTAACATCAAGCATTTATCAAGTACGGCTTTCTATTTAAAAGGACAAGGTAAAACGGCCACAGTTCATACAGACTAGTGAAGAACGTAACCAGTTCTGTAGTTGGCCACTAGGTGTCACACTCGAGTTACTTTATTTGGTACCGACCAAAGCAGTAGAGCCTTCAGACCGGTTCTGGTAACCACGTGCACATTGTCATGGCAACAAGGACCACGTATACGCTAAATACTTGGGAGAAAAAGTAAAAGGTCTATGCTAACTAAGATAAATGTGTCCTGTATTTCAAAAACAATTTGTATTGACTTCTACATTTGAAGTTACGATGTAAACTGGTTTCCTGTGCTTATCTAATGCAATAATTTGTTGTGATATAATAGGTTTAGCCGCAAGCATCCATATCATCCCAACTTGGATCCTTAAAACACATTTATTAATATTTGTTTAATATAATTCATATTGCAGGAGTGAAGGGGAGTAAGCATTCCATTGTATTTGTTACATGGCTAAATTAAAGCCACCGTATGTCACAATTCCCTCCACAGAGTGCCCTATTCATGAATATAGAAGTCTTCTGTATGTATTTAATGGCGATAAACTCACCAATATTGCACCTCTAGGGACAGTTTGGGTCATGGTCTTTGTACCGCCATGCCTTTGGTTTCACACAAAAATAACTTGTTTGTCATGTTGACACTTCCTGACAACGTGGGACGCTGAAGTGGACTAACAAGGCACCAGGGTGGTACATTCAGGCACCCATTAAGGTTAACTCTGGTTATTTCCAGAGAGTTCACTAGCTAGCAGCCACTAAATTCAATACCTTTTTAAAATATATTTAAATACTCTATTACTCTCTCCGCCGACTCTAGGTGACGATAATGAGCACACGCAGGTGTACTACACCGCAAATTAACCCCACGCTCCAGACTCTCGAAAGTTGCTCGAACACGACAACCGCCCAACCCCCAACAAAGAGCCCAAGCTCCCCGTAGAGCTGCAGAGTTGATCGCCATTAAATACATGCAGAGATGACTTGCATTTCCTGAATTGACTCCCTCCTATGGAGTGCATGACCACCACTCAGTAATTACTGATGGCTGTGCCATTTTTAACAAATTAAAATCAAATGTCAATATCTCTTAAATCTTCCCTACATCACCTTTCAATAAATCAAAAGATAGGAGCTAGAAACTAAACTGGAACGAAAGTCCTGTAACAATCTTATATTAAATGGAAAGTTGCTATGAAAATATATTTGTCATGAGTTCTGTAGCCGTAAGTCAAATGGAAAATGACCTCAAGGAAAATCTAAATGGAATGAGTCAGGGTTGGTATTATATTCATTATAACAGAGTGCACTACAATTTCAGTCACAGATATAGGCTCGTAACACCAGTCACTCAAACACATAAGAAGACCGTCTGTCTACGCAGCTTATCCATACCAATTTTAAAATATGACCGGTATTTGGTACCGTGTTGAGCGTGGTGGGTTCTTGATTGCGTCACAGGACCTGAACCTGAAGTACGTGACTTGGTTTGAGTGTTGGCCAAGTGCCGAAAGAAAGAATGAAAGCATCTGTGGTGCTTGACTCCTACTCTGCCCGTGGTTATGTAATCAGAGGACCCCGAGGTCATCAGCACCTACACACTGCTGTTCTCCATTGGAATGGATCCACTGAATCAGTCTCGCAATTCTTGAGAGAGAGAGAAAAACAAGTGTGTAAATGAGCAGTGTGTGTGTGTGAGAGTGTGTGTGTGAGAGTGTTGCATGCACATTTTCATTGTTTTCATTTAGTTGTTTCTGTTAGGACTGAATTACAATCCACTGTGACTCAATACTTTGTTGTTTTATTAAGTATTCAGAGTATCTGTGGATACCCATTGTTTTTGAATACATTATTATTACAAAACACCCATCTCTGCCGGCGAAAAAATGAAATGTAAAACTTAAATATGTGTCCTTGTAAAGCAGATTTCCAAAACGTTTGGTACTACTTTAATATAATTTATATAACCGCTATAATTTGCAGTTAAAGTCAAACGATCAAAACCACCCCTCTGGTGTGTTTGGTTGGAGGTGTGTGTGGTCGACGGTGTGTGTGTGTGTGTGTGTGGGGTCGACGGTGTGTGTGGTTGACTGTGTGTGTGTGTGGTCGACTGTGTGTGGTTGAATGTGTGTGGTCGACGGTGTGTGTGTGTGTGGTTGACTGTGTGTGTGTGGTTGACTGTGTGTGGTTGACGGTGTGTGTGTGGTCGACAGTGTGTGTGTGTGTGTGGTCGACGGTGTGTGTGGTCGACGGTGTGTGTGTGTGGTCGACGGTGTGTGTGGTTGACTGTGTGTGTGTGTGTGTGGTCGACGGTGTGTGGTTGAATGTGTGTGGTCGACAGTGTGTGTGTGTGTGGTCGACGGTGTGTGTGGTCGACGGTGTGTGTGTGGTCGGCGGTGTGTGTGTGTGGTCGGCGGTGTGTGTGTGTGGTCGGCGGTGTGTGTGTGTGGTCGACGGTGTGTGTGGTCGACGGTGTGTGTGTGGTTGACGGTGTGTGTGTGGTCGACGGTGTGTGTGGTGTTGACGGTGTGTTGTGACGGTGTGTGTGGTCGACGGTGTGTGTGTGTGGTCGGCGGTGTGTGTGTGTGGTCGACGGTGTGTGTGTGGTCGACGGTGTGTGTGTGGTCGACGGTGTGTGTGTGGTCGACGGTGTGTGTGGTCGACGGTGTGTGTGTGGTCGACGGTGTGTGTGTGGTCGACGGTGTGTGTGTGGTCGACGGTGTGTGTGTGGTTGACGGTGTGTGTGGTGTTGACGGTGTGTGTGGTGTTGACGGTGTGTGTGGTGTTGACGGTGTGTGTGGTCGACGGTGTGTGTGGTGTTGACGGTGTGTTGTTGACGGTGTGTGTGGTCGACGGTGTGTGTGGTCGACGGTGTGTGTGTGGTTGACGGTGTGTGTGTAGTGTTGACGGCGTGTGTGTGTGGTTGACGGTGTGTGTGTAGTGTTGACGGCATGTGTGTAGTGTTGACGGCATGTGTGTAGTGTTGACGGCGTGTGTGTGTGTGTGGTTGACGGTGTGTGTGTAGTGTTGACGGCGTGTGTGTGTGGTTGACGGTGTGTGTGGGCTGTAAATACCTCTATCGAGTTTTAATATATTCAATATATTTTTTTCAGGAGGTGGACTTGGTTTTGGAACCGGACTGCTGAGGTGCCATTAAGCAAGGCACCAGACCCCTACACTGCTCCCTGGGTGCTGTATATACACACACAATAGCTGCCCATTGCTCCTTATACTAGGATGGGTTAAATGCAGAGAAACACATTCACTGTGTGTACCTCCAATAAAGAGGATTCAATCCTCCAGATATAGATTTAGACAATTTATACTTACCACACAACAATGGTAATTAATAAAAGTAATTATCCTGTGCCTTACTAGAAGGATATCCGATACAACATCACTTACTGATATGGTATAAGGCAGTGGTTCCCAACGTTTGACTTTAGGTGTACCAATGTACAACGGTTAACAATAGATAAATACACATGCAGGGGCTGAGCCAAGAGTGCCAGCACCCCCTTTATAAACAACAATTACTGCATAAAAGCGGTGGCCACTGGGACACGGTGGGAAGAAAAAGTCAATATCGCTGCTCAGGCTTCCAGTGTTTTTTTTTTTTTGCAAATACAAATGAACACAAACCATCAATGGCCAACATGACAAGAGGGAAACATGGAGGAAAGCACCAAGCTACACCATCCTACACCATCTCTACGGTTTACACCCGTAAAACTACCGAAATATATTTATTACCTATATACCTATAATAATATATATACCTATAATAATATAATAATACTAGGTAATACCTATTACCTAGGTACCTATATACATTTTTATTAAATATATTGCAAATGTGTCCATCTGAAGAATTAAATCACCTGTACCACCTGGTGTACCCCTCACATACCGGTGAGGGGTACACCAGGTGTACACGGGGGGAGAAAACCTGGTCTACTTCCACTGCATCAGTAAGTAATCACTTTCTCCCTTTTTTGCAAGTGTCACTAATTATTATTCCAAAAAGTATTAACAAGGCAAGGTGTTCCTGTTATATTCTGAGTACACCTGCCCCCTTTCATTTTAATACGTTGAAATGTTTTAACAACTTTGGAAATTGAACACCTGTGATATGAATTATTTAAAAAAACAAATACTAAAAAGGGATACTAAATGGATGTGTTTGCTATGACACACCTAATGATAAAATATAAGTTAAACGTGTGTGTGTGCCTGTGTGTGTGCGTGTGCGTGTGTGTGTGTGCGCGCGCTGCTCACCACAGGTTGTTTTGTGATGTCCACCAGGTCCTTAATGTTGTAATACTGGTGCCTCTCAAACGCAGAGAAGAGCAGATCCAACACCACCTGTCGCTGTGCCCGCACCATCCTGCCCTCCTGCTTTTTCTTCTTCTCATACTCCGACTGCAGTCATAAACGCACACACACAACATTCCACCAATAATCTCTACCATTTGGATTTTTACACATTTTTTCATATTCAATTCCTGTCCAATGGTGTGCTGTACATCACACAAAGAGCTCACTTCCCACACACACACACGTGTCGATATTTAGCGGATAACGGACACAGACACCCCGAACAAAGCCCTTGTGTGAACGTGGCCTCACGTTGACAGTGTGGTTGGCCACAGGCTTGTAGATGTTGGTGACTGCTTTCTCCAGCTGCTGCGACAGGCGCTGCGGTTTGGTTGACACGGCCACCTGTAGTCTGACACACACACACGCACACACACACACTTTTTTTTAAATGTCAAAACATTTAGCATAAATGTGTTGAGAGGAAAGTAAAACGTCCCGCAATTAAACCAATGTCAACATGAATGCAGTGTCCGCTTATGTCGAGGTCTACTTCGCGTGCCTGCCGAGCACAACCGAGATATCCCAGAGCTTTACAGCAGGGGGACAGGGGTTCACCTCCTCACTATCTCCGCGTCTCTGGCCGGAATCTTGGGAACCGTTTAAGATGCATGATATTTGTAGTAGTCGTAGTAGTAGTAATATTTATTTAATGATTAAATGTCAACATATTTATAGACGAGTAATGCATCCATCGAGGCCCAATTCAGACCACAGAGCTGTACAGTGAACCGCTATTCAGCATGAAAACACTAAGTAGCTTTAATTATAGTGTCTTGAATTTCTGAACACAATTTGAACCGATAGACAGACTATCTATCCATTTGAGCTAAGAGCATTGTAATGTATTTTTCGGTCCTTCCTAATTCCGTTACAAGCCCATGATCTAAACTGATCATAACTCAATGAGCCAAATACATCCGTCACGTTCATCTTTCAGCCTCCAGGATAACTTGCAGAGGGCACCAAATTCTGGACAATTCAGAGTGAGAGTTAAAATGGGAGGTTTAGGGGCCCACTTTTTCAGCTTCATGAATCCCTCATTGACTGCAGTCTTGCATTCAGCTCTTTGGACGACCATCCCCTCCATGCAGATTTCATCTGCAACAAAAAAGAGTCAATACTTGAACAATTTCCTCATACATGTTGCCTACACCCAGATATCTCCCAGCTACTTTTGTCCGCCGGGGTGACTCGTTTTGGCGCAGACAGGTCGGCGGTGACCCAGCATCGATGCCCCAGAGACCCGGAGAGCAATCGGCAACGACTGGAGGTGTTTAAAATTTAGTTCACACTATACCCCTAATGTGGATAGATAGATAGACAGGGTGAGAAGGCGGCAGTAGTTCCCCTTTAAGGATCTCACTTGCCCATGCGCATCTTCAGCTTGAACACAAATTGCTGCAATTACATGCAATTATTGGCCCATGACTCGCCAGAGCCCTCGGTGGCGCCGTTAAACCCACACCCGCGTGGGTTTAGCGCGTGCGTGCGCGGGGGCTGAGCCATCCCTTCCAACCGTCCATCCCCCGAGCTCTAGAATGGCCGTCATTTGGACAGACTAGGACTAGGTCAAACACTTACCCGATAAAGCAGCTTGTGTTTTACGTAGAATTTAATTCCCTGTGACTCTGAACGTTGCACGGGTTCGATTTGCCAGCCATCAAAATGCAGATTTGCAGTTTATATTGTGCCTTAGATGTATGTTAACAGTAGCATGTCAACAGTACAATTACAAAACACAATTGTTATCAATTGTTTATGTTGCATCTACATGCATTTACAATCATTGATTTGTCATTTCTGTATATAACATTTGGGAAAAATAGGATCATTGCAAGGGGCCGTACGGTTTCTATTTTCCTTTGGTCCGAAACATCCTTCAGTTCTCAAACGCTTCCCCCTCGTCGACCTTGTAGAGTAGAGCAGCCTTGGACTGAGGTCAGCGGGGTCGTGATGCTTTACATCTCCTCTTCTCCCGGATCTACAGGAGCGTTCTTAAGTGCTGCCAATGGATGTGTTGCAAAATCCCATCCATTGAAACACCACATCACAGTGGCAGAAGAGAGGACCGGCACAAAAGAGCGAGGCGTATGAAAAGAAACTGAGCAACCTGGCAAGTTCAAGAGGTCTATATCTCACCGCCGTCATCCGTTTTTTTCCAGAATGAATTTCTCCCTCCCCTCACCCCCCCGAGCGACGACCTCGCTAGGATTGCCACAGCAAACAAACGACCTCCCGCATCCGCCCCCACACAAGCCTAGTCTCCAGAAACAAGTCTCCATGTTCTGTCTCCGTCCTGGGGGGGGGGGGGAAGTAAACCTTGACGTTCACTGCTTTTCTAGATTCATTTCTAGAGACCTCATTCCGGAACCTGAATTTATGTTTGACCATGACCATTTATATGCAGTACATACATAGTAGTACACATTAACTCACATTAACCAATTAATGTGAGTTATTAGTAATGTGACATATTAGTCACATTAACCAATTCATTCCGATTTTACATATGCACAAGGAGTGCCCCGAGATGAGGGAGAGACGGAAGCCGTTAAATAACCAATCTGGACTCCCACTAGCCCCCCGGACACCGAGAGCAACGTCATTATCCATAAGCCAACCAGACGGGATTCAATTCCGCCACCAGTTGAGACTTCCAACACAGCTTGACCAGCAATTGACGAGTGAATCCCCAACGAATGAGTCGACGGCATCTCAACTTCAAACCCACGTTTGAGATCAAAAGAAGGTGAGGGCGTTTTAAGTTGTTATAAGAGGCCGTTCAGACCGGCCGGGGGGGGGGGGAATAAGTGACATAGCTCATACATCAACTCTATTTTAAGTGGTTGCCATGCCAGCGTCACAGCAGTCAACCACCACTCTGTATTACACCACTAGGCTCAGACACCACAGACATGAATTATTCACCCCCAACCCCACCCCCACCCACCCAACGCAGGGAGCGGTTGCTCACCAACGGTTCATTAAAAAGGCACAGGTCGTCGGAACATAGGCGTTTGGAAAAACGTCCGATTCCATTCCTGCTCCATGGCCGGCAGTAGCCAGCAGTTTTGACCTTGTTATTCTACAGGGATTTGTTACGCTTTGGTAATGTGTTATATGTAAAAAGAAAATGAAAAAATGAAAAAAATACCCACACACTTCCATCAGACCAAAAGGCATATAGGAGACGCACACATACTAGAGCCCCCTTATCTCCTCCTATTCGGAATCAAAGTCAGTGCGTATGCTGATGGAGAACGTTTAAAAGACACAAAGGGCGACCATCACAAGCTGATATTTTCAAAAATAAATGATTTTGAATTAATATTTTTGAAATATATATATATATATTTCAAAAGAAATCTGTCTGCAACATCAAGCCCGTTTCCTCTAAAATAATATGGAAAAGATGGACCATTGATTGGGGATTTTCATTCTCCAAAATCTTATTTAGTCATTTTTGACAAAGCAGATGGTTTCAGCCTCACATTCAACATAATGGAGTTGCTTTCCTCTGTGTGCACAGCTACTCTGTTACAGACCGTACGTGAGCCACATACTGTCTGTACCAGCTACTCTGTTACAGACCGTACGTGAGCCACATACTGTCTGTACCAGCTACTCTGTTACAGACCGTACGTGAGCCACATACTGTCTGTACCAGCTACTCTGTTACAGACCGTACGTGAGCCACATACTGTCTGTACCAGCTACTCTGTTACAGACCGTACGTGAGCCACATACTGTCTGTACCAGCTACTCTGTTACAGACCGTACGTGAGCCACATACTGTCTGTACCAGCTACTCTGTTACAGACCGTACGTGAGCCACATACTGTCTGTACCAGCTACTCTGTTACAGACCGTACGTGAGCCACATACTGTCTGTACCAGCTACTCTGTTACAGACCGTACGTGAGCCACATACTGTCTGTACCAGCTACTCTGTTACAGACCGTACGTGAGCCACATACTGTCTGTACCAGCTACTCTGTTACAGACCGTACGTGAGCCACATACTGTCTGTAACAGCTACTCTGTTACAGACCGTACGTGAGCCACATACTGTCTGTACCAGCTACTCTGTTACAGACCGTACGTGAGCCACATACTGTCTGTAACAGCTACTCTGTTACAGACAGTACGTGAGCCACATACTGTCTGTAACAGCTACTCTGGTACAGACAGTACGTGAGCCACATACTGTCTGTAACAGCTACTCTGTTACAGACCGTACGTGAGCCACATACTGTCTGTAACAGCTACTCTGGTACAGACAGTACGTGAGCCACATGCTGTTACAGACAGTATGTGGCTCACGTACTGTCTGTAACAGCTACTCTGTTACAGACCGTACGTGAGCCACATACGGTCTGTACCAGAGTAGCTGTTACAGACAGTATGTGAGCCACATACGGTCTGTACCAGAGTAGCTGTTACAGACCGTACGTGAGCCACATACTGTCTGTACCAGCTACTCTGTTACAGACCGTATGTGGCTCACATACTGTCTGTAACAGCTACTCTGGTACATACAGTATGTGGCTCACATACTGTCTGTAACAGCTACTCTGGTACAGACCGTATGTGGCTCACATACTGACGCTGTGAGGGAAAGACAATCTCCCGATATCGTCATGAAATGAATGCAGTTGATGCGTCCGCGTTTCAAGTCCAAGCTTTCTGAATTCAACATGGTGATTGGCAATAGACCAGCTGTAGCTCAGCTGACTCCATTGAGAGCACAGTACCCATAACACAGACTGGGCTTTTTGCCGTGATACGAGTACAGCAGCAAAGCCATCTCAACTACTACTACTGCGGGAGGGAATGGGGAGTACATAGCATTCCTATGTAAATCTTGTATAACTATTTGCAGTGGGTGCACACAACAACTACAGACAAGGTTTCAGGTATACAGCTGGACCCAAATCACGAGACTGAAAGTCAAAACCATTGACTATTTTGAAGGGGAGAGAGAGCACATCAAGAACAGAGGTTTTGGCAACCACTTG
Source organism: Muraenolepis orangiensis (assembly GCA_027704905.1). Taxonomy (NCBI): domain Eukaryota; kingdom Metazoa; phylum Chordata; class Actinopteri; order Gadiformes; family Muraenolepididae; genus Muraenolepis; species Muraenolepis orangiensis. The sequence goes on along the minus strand of CM051015.1, from coordinate 6,495,542 downwards.
TTCCTCCTGCATGGAGAAGCATGAACGCAGCACTTTGGCATTCAAGCTAAAGACCGGACCAAAGCAGGCATTATAAACCAATGCAAACACCTTAGTACCTTTCGGAGACGGACACCCCTTCGATTACGGCGCCACATCCTCCAACCATCTGGAGGCTGGGGGCGGGGAGGTGTGTGTGCAGCACAAGACCCTTTTCATCAAAGCTAATTAGGGAAGGAGTGCGCACGCGCAGAGAGAGAGAGAGAGAGAGAGAGAGAGAGAGAGAGAGAGAGAGAGAGAGAGAGAGAGAGAGAGAGAGAGAGAGAGAGAGAGAGAGAGAGAGAGAGAGAGAGAGAGAGAGAGAGAGAGAGAGAGAGAGAGAGAGAGAGAGAGAGAGAGAGAGAGAGAGAGAGAGAGAGAGGTGTTTTTTTTCCCCTCTGAGTAACCAGTGCACTGTGTGATTTTCTCAGACGGCACGATCCACCAGTTGCTATCGCACAGTCTCTCACCTGGCAACTACCAACGTCTCTTCAATCTGAACAGCGCAGAGAACTCTCACATATTAAGTGCCTGGCAGGAAGAAGAAAACAGAAAGGTAGCGTTGTTCTCTTGCACAGACACACACACAGACGCGCGGGCGCACACACACATGCACACAGACGCGCGGGCACACACACACACACACACACTGCCTAGTCTGTAAGGGGCTGGAGTGTATAGCAGGCAGACCGGCGGACCGCGGCATGGAATGGAATCTAAGAAGGATGGACAGCGAACTAAGGCAGATCAATCCTGACTTACTGCAGCCCAGCAAGAGCTTCAAGAAGCCGTCCTCGGGCACTTTCACACTCAACGTCGGGGGCTTCCTCTACACGGCCCATCGGACCACCCTGGTCAAATACCAGGGCTCTCTGCTGGAGGAGCTGGCCAACGGGAAGAAGCCCGTGCAGCACACAGACTCCATGGGGAACCCTTTCATCGACCGGGACGGACCCGTGTTCCGCCATGTGCTTAACTACCTGCGAACCGGGGACCTCCAGCTGCCCGACGACTTCCGGGAGGTGGGGCTTCTCCGGAAAGAGGCGGAGTTCTACCGGCTGAGTGAGCTGCTGGACGCCGTGTTCGAGTGGGAGGAGCGGCGGGCGACCAAGAGAGAGCCCGCCTTCCTGGAGGTGACCGACAGCCACGAGCGGTCACAGGGTCTCAAAGTGTACTGCAGCGACGCGGCGGTCATCGACCGGGTCAAAGCCAGGCTGGTGCAGATCTCCAAGAGCCGCTTGGACGGCTTCCCGGAGGAGTTCGAGGTGTCGTCCAACGTGATCCAGTTCCGCCACTTCATCAAGTCGGAGCCGGGCTCCCGGCTGGTCCTGAAGGAGGACAGCACCTTCCTGTGCACCCTCGACTGTCTCAAGCTGGAGACGGTGATGTTGGCCCTCAAGGGGGGGTTCAAGCTCATCACCAGCCTGGACAGTAGCAAAGGATCCGTGGTGGCAGCCGAGGCCCTGCACTTTGTCAAGTAGGATGAGAGAGAGAGCGAGAGAGAGAGCGAGAGAGCGAGAGCGAGAGAGCGAGAGCGAGGGCACATTGGGACGGAGAAGGAGAAATTCACCATATACAACTCATCTTCATGTGTGAAATTGTTGATGGCTTGTCTTTGTGTACGAAGTGGCTGTATCACAGGGTAGGGGATTGCAGACGTGGTGAGTGTGTAGGCATTACCATTTTTCTTTTAAGCAACTGTCTGTACAGTTCAGATTGATCTAGGTCAAAATGAAAACTAATCCCAAAAGTCTCACATTGTTTTGAGTAGGGTGCATGAGCAGGGTCACACCTCTTGCAATTCAAACCTTTCTCATCAAATTTGTACTTTTCTATGAGATATGAGGAAGCTTAAACTATTTCTACTCCTCATGCAAACAAAAGCGCTGGATCTCACTGCCGAGTCGTTCTTAAACCAACGCGTTTAGGAACGTTGTGTGCGTGATTACATGGGTTTCCAGCATGATGCATGTACCTTTAAGTAACTCGGTTTTTGTTCGTGCCATATATGTATATACACACACACATGTATATATATATATATACACATATACATATACACACACACATATATATATACATATACACACATATATATACACACACATATATACACACACACACACACACACATATATATATTTGAAGTACAGTAACCGACAATTGTTCAGTTTTTTTTGTTCCAATGTTACAAAAAATAAATAAAGAAATGTTCCAATCAAAACCTTCAACCTCAAGCTGTGAACAGCTGGTACTTTTCTGTTGCCTGTTGGTGTTAGCAATTTATAACGGTTGGTGTTAGCAATTATAATTGTTGGTCTACGACTTACTTAATTTTCCTTTTAATGAGGTGTGGTTCTATAGTAAGTGGCTTTGGATAAAAGTGTGGCTACTGATACTATTCTATTCCAAATCTAGGAAGCCAGAAGAAAAAACACACACACCCACCGCTTTGAACAGAATTGTTTTTCGTCACAATTTCTGAACAACCACCAAACAGCCAGTAAACCAGAGCCTCAAGCCTTGAATGCTAAAAATATTGGCTTTTAACAACATGATTCCTCCAATACACAAAGTAACACCGTATTGGAAGATTACACACACACACACACACTGATTGTTCTCTGTCTGTCACGTACACATATGTACAAAGACATGCCATCTTATTTGTTGCCATGGTGGTGTGCTCCTGAATGCCAGGGAGATGACTCACTCCAACACGACTTACAGAGACTCTCCAAATGAAAACACAATGTAAAAATGGAAGAACATTTGCCACAAGATGCATTTGATGAGGAGGATGAAGAGGGGGAATTAGCTCACAGCTAAGAGAAATGCACGTACAAACGCCGTCCAGACATGTGAACAGATGCAGCTCCGTTTAGTCTCTCTCTCTCTCTCTCTCTCTCTCTCTCTCTCTCTCTCTCTCTCTCTCTCTCTCTCTCTCTCTCTCCCCACACACACACATATATATATATATATACACACACATATATACACATATACACACACGTATATATACACATATATACATACGTATATATACACATATACACATACACATATATACACACATATATATACATACGTATATATACACATATATACACATACACATATATACACACATATATATATATACACATATATATATATATACACATATATATATACACACATATATATATACACACACATATATATATATACACATATATATATATACACATATATATATACACACATATATATATACACACACATATATATATATGTATATATGTATGTGTATATATATGTATATATATGTGTATATATATACACATACATACACGCATACACTACAAGGCAGATAGAAGAGTGAAAATGAATAGAAAAGGGAAGGCCTAACTAGCATGCCCCTTACGTTCCCCAGAATGATGATGTACCTGTTCAAATCTCCCCCCTCCTTGTTAAACCCCATTTGAGAAATAAATCCTAGCATCAGTAATTACAGCCAAACCATATCACGTAGGTAGAGAGTTACAACAAAAAGTGTGGATTTTCATAAATTCATTAAAAACAAATAAATTAAAAAGCCTAAAATATAAATACAATAAAAATAAACATTTTTACGTTCAGGGAAAAGTTTCTCTTTCGGGGGAATTTGTTTCTCTGCGCCTCCCTTAAAACCCTCTCCATTTGAAAACCCCTGGCCTAGACCAACTGCCTAAACTAACAAAGACTTAAACGCTAGGGTAGAGCTGAACTACACCATGGGGGTCTCTCTCTCTCTACGTATATTTTATTCACACGCAAATTTACATGCAACACTTGGTGTCGACACCATAATACGAGGGATGACAGAACACTGTTTAATTTGACGCGGTTGGCTTTTCCCTTGACATGGATAATGGTGTATGTTTGGCCTGCTTTGACAAGCCACATGTGTTGATTAGGTGGTTGCTTAGCAACAGATGTAGTTGCAACAATAGTCCTAGTAACGATTATGAGAAGCTGCAATGTATTGTACAATTGGATTACACTTGTATTGCTCTCCATTTGTCATGTAACAAAAACCAGATATTTTCTCAGTCGGTTGTCAATTGAAATTGTTCAAGGCCAAAGCTCTCTTTTCTCATTGCTTTGTTCCTTGCAGTAAACCCTCACAAAAGGTCACAAAAAGGACACACAAACCGAGAGCAGGAATGTCATCATTTGAAATGTGACATTCAGTGCGAAATACGAGTGTTAACGGAGTCCACCAAACACTCTAAACACTAATTACCTTATGCCTTTTTTGGGAGCCGCATGTGACTTTTAGCATTACAAAATGCTAAATTGTTTGCTTTTGGTAAAGTTTGCATATTGACAGCATGTTGAGTAATGGGTCCTGGAGAGGCTGTTGTACATTTCATTTGAATGATTGGCTGTCTCATGGGTTTGGCCAGCTAGGCTTTCTGAAGGGCTGAGTGCTTCTATGGCAACATCTCTTGACTAGATACCTCTTGAAGAGCTAAACCCAGCCACTAAACTTGACATTTGCAGTGCTGTGCTTGTTTAGTCAACTGCACAGTATTGTAACAATATAAATATATTAACTATGTATATATAATATTTACTACCTTTACATGATGGGATTTGTGTTGAATTTCATTGCAGAATTCAAGCACATTTGGAAATAGCTTGAATCAAAAACATATGGTCCGGTTCGGACAACCTTATGTAAAGCACTAATGTAATCAGCCAAGGCACAGCACAGTCAATGCCGTCATTCATCTCTGTGCATATTTACACAGAAATCCACATATATTATTCAGATAACAAAAATGCCGCTTAATTTAGGTGGAAAATATTTTTATTATCTTAATTTACAATCAGGATTTCGAGTCCAACTGGACGACCTGCAGGAGGCAACCAAGGATTGGGGAAAATGCCTTTTCTCCATCACCTAGGGTGTGAAACACTACGCTTCTGCCATCTGTTCAAAATGTAAAAATAAAATGCATCTAGTCATTTTGTAGGCTGCCGTGAATTATGTTTTAGACATCCAAATGCCACACTATACGTCAACAAAAACATGTTTTTATCTCATACTACAAGGCAATCACTGTTTTCTTTGTTTGGTTAGGATCCCTGTTGATTATACACCTTCCTATTATGCATGAGTTGTATTTAATTAGTTATTAAGGATGGAATATAAATAGGTTTAGACTAGTGCGAGGCCACCATTGAATTCCTGCTCTCACTGTGCCAAATACGGATTGTTACTACTGCTGGTTGAAAAAAATAGGCAAAGGCAAAACTACAACCTCAAAGGGGTTGCATGTAAACCAATAGGTGACACCGTGGACGTCCATACGACCACAGTCTACGTCCAGCGGCCCTACATGTTGGAACCACTGGAGGAAGTGAAGCCTGCACTACAGTACCCTCGCGTTGCCAATGTGTGTGGTGTTGGTGAAACCAACCACCCCCCCCCCCGGTCGTTGCTAGTGAAGCACACACAGGCTCTAGATGTGCTCCGGTTGGATTCCCCCCCAAAAAAAGAAAAAAGCAGGCTTTGGACAAAAGCCCGCGAGCGCCCAGCACTGAGAGTCCCTAGCCACGGCACATGAACAAAAGTTGCAAGATGAAATGCCCGCCCACAAAGCCTGTGTTCCAGAGAACCGCCAGACCCAGCTTGGCCAGATAGAACACAGAAAGAACACATTCATATTGGTGCCATCGTACAGATATACTTCATATTGGTGCCATCGTGACGCTTCTGTTGTGTAGGCCTATACCGAATATATGAAATGTCTGTATGAGTATGTTCTCGATACACATTCAACAGTTCTCAACAGCTTGACTGGTTATTATTGGTTTGTAGGCCTAATTAACAGGGTTAAGGTTTAGATAGAAGAGCACTGCTGTGATTTTAGGCTGACAATATTTGCCTGCAATACTAAATGGCTTGTTGAAAATGGGACAGCTTTCTTTTAGTATTGTTCTAAAGAATCAAGGACATCATGTGGAAAAGTATGTGTGAAACATTTTCCAATGTGTAAACAAGACTCCTCTCAAATAAAATCAGCTTTTGAGATTAGGAAGCAAAACAAGGGGGGGGGGGGTCAAACGGAGTTCATCATCGCGGATATAATTTCAAGAGTTTGATTTTATTATTTGTTCGTTAAACATACACTGGTATTTATACTACAATGCAACACACCTTTTAAACAAGTATATGTGCTACAAACGCGCATAACAGATTACAACACAAATTCATTCATACATATCTGAGCAGCGTAGTAAGTCAGGAACACCATTCATCTGGCTGCACCACGGCGGTTAATGTAATCGGTCACTGCCCTGGCCACTTCTGAGTGGAGGTAATTGGCTACGGAGCCAGGAGGACAAAAAACACCACCCATTGAAATCATCTTGAAAGGAACAGAAGGAACTCTGACCCATTACATGAGGTTGCAATCGCTTTGATGGAACATCTTTTTCTGATGCTTAATGCACACCTTGACGAGCCTTAATAACATAAAGGAGTCAATTATGTATTTATCTTGTCACAAAAAAAACCCTGAAAACAAAAACAGTAATTCAAATTGTTGATGGTCATCATTTGTCACCGAGTACGCCAAAGGAGGTGAATTAAAATCTTGCAAAGCAAGTTATTTATGGAAAGAAAAGAAAAGAAAAAAAAGGCTTTTGATTTATGTTACAGTATATTAAAATATTGAATAATGACTCATGAGAAGAACATTTGGTATCCCGTTCACACGTTATCCAATCAGGAGAGAGAACTCCACAAAGAGGAGTCTCGCCGGCAGGCAGCAGGATTGAGACTTTTTGACAGTGAGATGTTAGACCAACACTCCCAGGAACACTCCCACAACCCAACAGAGAAAAGGGCTGAAGAAGAACTGGCAGGAAAACCAAACAGGAGTTAGGCGTACATGTGGTGAGGTGGCGGGAGGAGGGAGGAAAACGCAGTTAGCTCTCTCCTCAGACATTGTTATTCGAGTGGAAAGAGACCAACAACTGCCCTCTAGTGGATATTGTTTAAATATATATAACAAGTGAGAGAAAGTTCACTTTAAAAACCTAAAATAATTCAAATCCAATGTGTTCTCAAAAGTACTATTTTCTATGCCCCTATCTCCTAACTTAACGGGGCAATAGTATTCAACCAGGGTTTATTTTTCTTTGAGATTTTAGGGAATTTTATATTAAAAAAATGAAAAAGAGCAAAACGATTGCTATACAAGTGATAATTGATTGCTTTCTTTTATAGCTTCATGGTAGCTTGTGTAAAAGTGTCCCACACTGGGCTCAAAGTCACCACCCTGGCCCGAGAGGCCGACGCTCCACAACAAAGGGAGGCTCAAACCCACAGGCTGGAGCTCCATCGCTAGAACGTCTTTTAGCTTATCGGGGAGTTGGAGGTTTACTTCACTGCGCACACACACATCGGCTGGCTTCCGTTACACTTATTCACCAATCTTGTGACACCATGAGTTCTTAAGATTACAATTCATGTTAGAATGAGCAGATCTTTTTTCAGATTATGTCCATAGTGATGCGGTGGATGAATCAAGAGAGCCGGCCGACAACCTCTACATTCCGTCCGAACATCGGTAACCCAGGAGATGGACCAACCTGTGGATGACGTGGCACTGACCTTCAGTCTGGGTGTAGACTGCAAGCGTTTGACCACCCACTGGCTGCATGATGAAGGGATGGTCTCTGGGGACCTTCAGCGATTCAGCCTTCTCCTCGCGAGCGCTCAGGGTGCTCAGCTCCTCGTTCAGCTTGAAGGACACCTGGGAGACAATAACGTTTACTAAATACATATTATTAGATTCATATCATGGATCAACTTTATTTTTAATAGGAGTAATGTCATGCAAGTTCAACAAGGGTCTAGTACATTGGCAGAGGAATATCTCAGACCACATTACTGGAAAACTATTATATATTAGATTAGACTAGATTCAAATGTATTGTCAGTGTACAGCACAACAGTACAACAAAATGATTTGGCATCTAACCAGAGTGTAAATGTTGCTTACAGTTGCTAAAAGACAGTCTACTAGGTATAAAAACAGTTATACTCTATAATAATAGTGTATGTGTGAGAGAGAGAGAGAGATATATATATATATATATATATATATATAGATATACACACGCACACACAGGTAAGTATACAAGTATTTAACAGGTAGTGATCAGGGGTACGCAATTATTAAAAACAGGATCAATATATGTAAATGTATATCCAATTTAATACAGTCGAAATATTGTGCAGTGATTTGAAAACCAATGACCTGTTTGTAGCGTTAATTATTGAAGACATCCTCCCTTTTATTTGAGTCACCAAATCATGTTTTGTATTTTGCCAAATAGCGTCAGCTCTATATAGATATATATATATATATATATATATATATATAAAACTACATGTGTGAGTGAGCTCACCTCTGCTCTTCCTTGTTTCCTGTAAGGAAAGGCAGACACACACTTAGTAGGCCCACCCCATGGCCACTCGGCCTGTGCCCAATTACCATTCTATGGTAATAACATTAATAACATGCCAGAATCATTACAGATCCACATCCCTACTTGTCAATTAAGAGCTTGCCAACTTCTCCCTTTTCCACTGCTTTTTCCCATTGGTAAGACAAATACTTGGGAACCTGAATGGGAACAGTCGGGACATTAAAGTGTTAAAATACATCCATTCATTCCTCACTGAACTGTGTTCTCAATCCGCGGCTCGACACACCTTAACGAGCCACAGGCCTAAGCCTTGACTTTGTTTCACTCCGGCCAGATTGACTGACATCTTTTCTGACATTTTTGGTAGATGGAAGTTCAACGATGTTTCAACGATGACTTCGTGTGTTTTACACGTGATTCTTCACACCTGATCCTCCTTTCACTAATGGTGTGGATGCCGTTCAATTATATTGGGCACACACTGCCACCAAGTGGCTGTATGGCCAATCATCTTCAAGGGTTTACTTCCCAGAACAAATTCAGTTTTTCGGACTACTAAATAGAATCAGATGATCCACACAACACCATTATTTACCACCACGGCCTACAGGTGCTCCTTCATACCTCCAACACTTGGTCATCATTTGATTTATATACAATATTATCCACACAACACCATTATTCCACAACCATCATCTCTTTTAATTAACACTGTAGTTTGCATCTTATGTTTTGAGTAAAGTATAATTTGACTGTATTTAAATGCATGGAAAACAATATATATCTATAGAGAGAGAGAGAGAGAGAGAGAGAGAGAGAGAGAGAGAGAGAGAGAGAGAGAGAGAGAGAGAGAGAGAGAGAGAGAGGAGAGAGGAGAGAGAGGGGAGAGGAGGGGGGGGGGGAGGGGAGAGAGGAGACAGAGACCTATTGTTGCTGTGATGGCAATGCCATTTATTCTCGGTGGGCCCGTAGTAGCACGTTGTGGCCGCTAGGGGGGGCACACCGACCGACATGCGGGAGGGAGGGAACGGAACTGGGCGAGAACCTCGTTTGCTGATTGGCTGTTCCAGGTCCAGTCAGTTTCAATAGGGACGACCCACTGGTTTCTTGAGCGACATTGGTGGGGGGACATATCCCTAGCGGCCCTACTAAAAACTACTTTCCACTGTCTACTTATGAAAACCGAAACAATGTTTTAGTGACGTTGTGTTTAAGTCCACATTAAAAAAACCTGAAACGTAAAATGAATGACTTAATAACTATTTGACCGCCCCCCCCCCCCATCACACAGTGCTTTACGTCTGGTCTGCGCTGCACCGCTCATGCGCAGTAGCCCTATGACGAGGCACTAACTCCTCCCCCTCTTGCGCTGTCTCGCGCTGACAAAAAAAAAAAAAAAAAGTCTGGCACTGGAAGCGGGCGAGAGGCAGTCAGCAGGGGGCCGTCGGGGTGATACAGCACATCTACCAGAACACCGGCTCTGGGTGGCCTGGATTCCGACGTTTTTCCGGGGGAAAACCTGCTCCACGACACCGCCCGGACCCGTCCCCGTCCCGGTGATAACGGGTCGCTTCTCTTCCTCTTCTCTCATCGTTGCTACGGCTACCAGCCCGGGTCCAGTGTGTACCTCACCGGGGAGCGGAGAGGGTGGCGGCGAGCTAGCTGCTTTTTACTTTTCCTTTTGGATAAATACAATGACCGTATACGTGAATTAAGTTTAGCCTCGGATGCTTTGGGGGTTTTCTTAGATGATTGACGCTATCGTCGTGCAGTCCCGGTTCAAGCGAACAATCGAAAGTTGCTAGCCCACTCACGACCAGCCTGTCAGCTGACGTTAGCGCGCTGCCCGGACTACTAGCCAAGTGGCTACTAGCATCCCCGGCTGTCAATGGAGCGAATGGCGTTTACGACTCGTGGAGTGAGTCTCCGTATCGCAGGTCACATTGTGTGAGCTCATCCTATTGTGCTTTGCTGTGTTTTGTTTTAGCTGTATATTCTAGGACGTAACGTCGTTAATACAGCGGTTGTAACAAAGTGCACGACTATAAGGAACTTTCAAAGAGCCGGCATTATTATACAATGCATCATCCGGATCCAGACTCGAGCAGTGCCGGAAAGATGGCACATCAGAACATGTATATCGCAAGTGGAAGCAACACGGGCGTTGATGGTGGCACGGTTGTCAATAATGGCCACATGCCGGTCGATGAGTATCAGCCCACTCCGTTGACTCAATCTCCGTCTGTATTGTCTTCCCAAGCTCCACAGCATCCTCCTCATCACCTCAACTTGCTCTCCCAGTCATCCCAGACGGTAGGAGCTCAGATGAAAAAGAAAAGTGGCTTCCAGATCACTAGTGTTACTTCAGCCCAGGAATCCGTTGGCACTAACAACAGTATTGCAGAGGACACGGAGAGCTATGATGATCTGGATGAATCGCACACCGAAGACCTGTCTTCATCAGAAATTCTTGATGTTTCTCTCTCTCGGGCCAATGACCCAGCTGGAGCCGAGCGGAGTTCATCGGAGGAAACGCTCAATAACTTCCATGAGGTGGAGAGTCCAGGAGCCATCTCTCCAAACCAGTCCTCCCATTCTCTCATGAACCAAGCTGCCCAACTCGGAACCATATCCAACGGGACTACGCACTACCACTATCTGCATCACCATCATGTGACACTTCGTCATCATCCTCAAGCCATGCCCCCTTTTGTCACACCAAATTCATCTTCTAACATTGGGGTCATCCTGGAAAATATTTCAGGTGTTTCTTCTGGAGGAAACGCCACCTCGGCTTCTGCTGCTAGTTCTGTGATGGGAACAACCGCTGGTGGTGTTTACCATAGCATTGGTAATGTGAATGTGCCTTCGCCCAATGTGTTCGTGAGGGATACTAAAGGCAGCGCTGGGGGTGGTGGCTTTCTACTCAGTGAAATAAGCAATATTGAAGGTGTCACCGGCAGTGGGGCCATTGGAGGTAATAGATCTGAACAAATCCATCAAGACCAAACCATGAACTCTACTACCGTATCAGCCCCATCTGAGAACCCTAATGCTGCTGTAGCCACTACCTGTGGCCCTGCACTTATAGTATTACCAAACAGGACTCCAGGAGGAGTTGTAACTCAGTCTGGCGCTGCTGTGACTGTTATGACTGTGGCCTCGGTATCTTTTGCTCAACCGCAGCCTTTCCCCACCGTTACCACTAGCTCTCGCTTCAGGGTGGTGAAGCTAGACTCGAGCTCGGAGCCGTTCAAGAAGGGCAGATGGACGTGCACTGATTACCACGACAAAGATGCCCCAGTTTCTGCCCCCTCGTTTTCCATGTCCGAAGTGACAGCTCTGGGAATGCGAGCAGGGGAGAGTGTGCAGCAATATGTTCCTGAGTGCTTCCCTAGTGGTGCAGGGAAGGAGCTAAACTATTACACTGACACTGTGGCCAGTGGAAAAGTTGGCAGGGTTCAGCATTCCCAGGACTATGTCACTTCTCTTCAGGGCTTCCAGACATCCCTTTTCAACGGTTTAAACATGGGGGTGTCCCATACAGAGACTCTTATTCACAAGGGTCTCACCCAGACCACTGGAGCCCCATCTACTCCAACTAGCATTCTTCAGTCGGTTTCCTTGACAGGTGTCCAGAATCCAATAGGGAATCCTGTCTTTGCCGTGTCCCAGCAGCAGCTCACCTATGCACAGGCAGTTGCTAGTCAAGCCCCAGGCTCAAATCAAGGCCTATTTATGGTTCAGCAACCTTCTGTTACTGCTCCGTATGGCCAGTCTCATCAAAGTCTCCCTCAACCTGGTTATGATAATGGGAACATGGTTGGAGGTCAGCAACAGCAGCCTATGATCTCTCTGCCAGTTGAGATGCGGCTCCAGCAGACCACCTCCCTCCAAGTGAACACCTTTTCTGTTGTCCCTCAGATGGGAGCAGGTGGGCCAGGCCAGCAAGCCAAAAGCAAGCCTTTTGCTGTAGATTGCGAACAGCAACAGCCACTCACAACACAAGGCCTTCTTCCCAGTGCAAGCCAAGTTGCATCTCCTGCTCACCCTAGAAATGATCCTCAATCCGTGTCCCAAATACACAATGGTGTAAACAGTGGGATGGCACTGTATGCCAGTTTGCCCGCATTCACCACCCAGTTGGAGGATGCTCAGCGCCTTCTCCTTCAGCACCAGTCAGCTCTGTTGGGGCTACCCAAGCTAGCTGAAGCTAGCTCTCCAGCCGGAGCTGCTTTCAGACAGGGAGCGGGCAACTCCAGTGCCTTAACCTCAACGGTACTTTTCAAGGCCATAGGTGGAGAAGATGATGGGTGAGATGCTTCTTCATTCTTTAATTAGTTAATTAGTACTTGATGATTTTGTTAACGAAAGGCACCTTTTATAATGCATTAATGAACCTAAAATAATGATTTTTGCACGCAAGGACGTTTCTTACTTTTTGATAGATTGTTGATGTCTTGTTATATAACGATATTGCCAGTGCTATGAATTAAAGAAGTACTGTATTAAAGTAGTACTGGTTATAATCAGTAATTGGTAAGAAAGGTTGCGACCAAAATCATTTGTTTGTGAATGGTGATTGCAGTAATGTATGCGTGTAATGGACATCACATTGGCCTATTTTCACAGAATTATATTTAATTTCAATTTGAATTGTTATTTCAAGTGGTATTACAGTGTGTAACCATGCCTTCAGTCACCCTCTTATGGGTGCTTGTTTTAAATATTTAAACAGGATCTGACTCATACCCTATACCCCAAAACTTTATGCATACGTATAGTTGCTGACTTTGTGAACTGTCCATGACTCGCGCAGCTGAAATGCTGATGATGTGTATCTGGGTCATTCTAACCGTGTGTACATGTGCATGCATTTGACATGTCCCCCTTGGTGTCAGTGTATAGTCTGTACAGTGAGGACTTGCTGCTGTCAGCCAAAATATATGCCGCTCCTCTTTTGGAAGGCCCAAAACCATCATTACAACCATCATTACTACATGCCCTGTTCAGCGCCTTGTTCATGCAGTGTCCCTGCTGCGGCTCTCCATAGACATGGATGTCCTTCTAGTATTTAATTGTAAACTCTATGGGCTCTTGATTATCAAAGTGAAGCTTGACCAAAAGCCTTCCCCAATTCATCTCAATTCAACGTGGTCTCAGTCATAAAATCTGACTTTGACATGACCTGTTTTCGTTGGAATGACACATGACACATAACTTTTAACTTTTTTTATGTAGTCTTATCGCATAGGAAAAAGTGACTCACTGAGTCTCCTATTGGTACATATTGTATATATATTTTTTCCATATGTATTTTGCAGTTCGTCTGGAGCCAGTGTCGTGGCCATAGACAACAAGATTGAGCAAGCTATGGTGAGTTTCTTTCTTGGCGGGTCAGTACTTAAAGTCTTGTAGTGAATAGAATGTAATATGTTTAGCCAATGGTGTATCAGACAAGCAATGGCCTATTGCTGTAGGATTCAAAGTTACACGGACCTACTTCTACCACTCCTGTGGCTATCTTTAAACCAAAAGTGAATATTTGATATGTTGTGCATTGCTTTAAAGTGTCTGGCGTTTTATAGGTATCAATTCAAGTTTTGAAGTGTTGAACCTAATTCATCATTGCTTCATTTTATGGCGTGAAAAATGTTCATGATTGATTCATTATAGTTGTACCATGGGGTGATGACCCATGACCTGGGTATAAACTTGTTACTTGTCAACCGTCTAAGTTTCATGAAGGGTTCTTTATTCACAATGATTCAGATATATATTTTTTTGAGTTGGGTTGTGCATTAGGCCACATCGGTATCTTCTTATTTCTAATATAACTAATTTCTAATTTAAATAGACTGCTACTGTTTACATTCACAACAATGGAATGCGGAATTGCCAGAATGTTTTGGTAACCTAGCAACAATAAGCAACTCTGAAAAAGAGGTTGTGTGCGCTATCGGTGAGAAGAACGTGATTGGTGGACACAGGCCTTTTAGCTATGCTATTTTAGTAGTACATACTTTGAGAAGTATGTACAATATATTAATATGCTTTTGTTGACCTTTGGTCAATGTGGTTGACGTAAGGTTTTCGGTCAGTGTGTAGTGTATACATCCCTCTGTGATGTGCCCACTTTTTAATTCCAGATCACTTTAATTTTTTTTTGTAGACTGTTTTTCCATATTATTAAACCACTGACATTGTATATTACCACATTTGTACTCTGGTTAGATGCCAAATTATTTTCGCTGTACTGTTCAAGCATATAAGTTTGTCTTACTTCTACATTTGTAGATTTAGAAGTAATTTGATCAATTCCTAACAAACCCTCAAATGTGCTTTGTGCTTCTTGGTTTTTCTCTCACTCAGGACCTGGTGAAGAGCCACCTGATGTTCGCAGTGCGTGAGGAGGTGGAGGTGCTCAAAGAGCAGATCAAGGATCTGATTGACCGCAACTCTCAACTCGAGCAAGAGAACACCCTGCTGAAGACCCTGGCCAGCCCAGAGCAGATGGCCAAGTTTCAGTCCCAGATGCAGACGGGCTCCCCCCCTGCCTCAGCTGCTGCCACAGAACCGCAGAACTTGGGTGCCCCGGCTCAGCCTGCCTCATCTCCTCTGCATGGCACCATGCCTTAACACACGAGGGAGCTATGTTCATTAAACGTCATTAAGATGAGGCAAACCGACAGAAGAGCTCTGTCTCTTATTGCAAAAGCTATGCTGTAAGATGAGAATTTGCACATATTTGACTCTTGGGAAGAGGCCGCAAGTGGAGCACTGACATGGAATGCTATAGAGACGATGACAAAATGCCAAAACATCGTTTGACATATCCATTCGTCTTATTAAGAACAGAATTGTAAATTAATAGAATTACAAAATCACTGTGCCTGTGTCCATTGAAACTGATGTGGATTAAACTGACAAAAGTATTGATGAGAAGGAGTGGGTATCGGTTGTCTGCAGACGTTGAGTCAGAGTGTAAATAGAGGAGGTTAGTTTTAGTGTATCAATGATACAGCTTTAAGATTGAAAGGTAGGCTAAAGTCTGCTTGAATTGAAATGGAAAATGTGAACAATTGCTTTAATTCAAATTTCCCATTGGTTATGGGATGAGTGGGTAACAGCTAATATTGGTTGATTGTCTATAGCAGCAATTGGATCAATGTAAAGAGTTTGGGGTTATCGCCTTTAATCCATCATAAAGAAAAAAGGATAATGTCGGTATTTAAGAATGGAGTAGACTCTCTGAGACGGTTGGCCCTGAGCAAAGCTCATTATGCATTGGCATGTCAAAATCACTTTCACCATGCAGGGTTGACCCAATGAGCTTTGCGGCATTTTTACATTATACTGTATATTTCTGTATATTTTAAGGTTGTGTGAAATAGTGAAAAACATGAAAAACGACACTGAATTTCATAGGTGGGCTGGAAATGTGGCAATTCTGCTCTCATTCTGTCCCAGTCTTTTGTAAATGCTGTATTCCTGGATGGTGGGAGACTGCGTGCTCTGAGATTACTAACCTGAAAAAAGAGGCAACAACTAATCAACTGTAATTGACATGCAGTGACAATAATTGGACAAATCATTCTGTTTTTAAGATGTAATGCATTTACTTTTAAATGCTCCTGGATAAACACACACATTGTAATGAAAGAACAAAAACATACACACCACCACACACACACCTTGAGATATATATATCTATTTTTTGCATTCCATGTATAATTTGTATGCTCATGTTCTATGCATGTTTTTTTGGAAGGAAAAAAGTGACGAGAGATTGTACAATAATATCTTTGCACCTGCCAGCTGTACTTCATGTCTTTAAATAAAAAGGAGTTAAGGAAGTATAATCACCTGACGTTGATCTTACAAATATGTTATATTGTGGTTTCTTATTGCGATTCATTAGTTCAGTTGAATGACATAACGGTCACCTGATTGGTGACTGACTGTTCCCTCGGACAGATGGATGCTCAGTCTCAGTCAGAGGGAACAGTCAGTCACCTGATTGGTGACTGACTGTTCCCTCGGACAGACGGATGCTCAGTCTCAGTCAGAGGGAACAGTCAGTCACCTGATTGGTGACTGACTGTTCCCTCGGACAGATGGATGCTCAGTCTCAGGGAACATCGTCTGATCTGTCATGCTGCTTCTTCAGTGGGTTAGAAGGAATCCTTATAAGCGTTCTTATGAAGACATTGCATGTTAAATAATAGCATAACTCTCATCCATTACAAAGGACAGTGATTCGGAATTAGTAATAAGTGATAATAGTACTTTGTATTAAAGAGTTCCACTCCAATATTCGAAATTATAACGACACGTGTTAATCCGTGTGACCATATATTATATCTCACTCCAGACAATGATACAATACTAATTATTAGGTAGGTAATACGCTAATCGTGCATACATGATGAAAATAATACGTGTATTAGAAAATGGTAGGGCCTAGACAATTTAACACATATCCTCGATCTAAATAAAGGTCCTGCTTAAATTTACACAAACAACATATACGTTTGTTTGCTTTACATATACATTAAATAACTGAGTTAATATTAAATAATCTCTCAAGCGATGCAAACGTTTTGCAATCAAAGGGTTTGAAAACAACTACGAAAAACACAAGGAGTTGCTGAGAGTTGCTGTTGGATCACCAACAACAATTCTGGAAATCACTTGTCTATTATGTTGCTTTTACAGCTCAACTGTCAATTATTTCGTTTTCATTATTCTTATCATGATACGTATTACATTAACCACAGTCAAGTAAATACATTATTTAAAATGTTAAAAGTATATATTTTCCTTGTCAATATTGTTATTTTTCTTTGCTTGTAACTTGCTTTGGCAATGAGAGCGAGAGAGCGAGAGCGAGAGCGAGAGAGAGAGAGAGAGAGGGAGAGAGAGAGAGAGAGAGAGAGAGAGAGAGAGAGAGAGAGAGAGAGAGGGGGGGGGTCTGATATCCTCTGTGGGAGTGTGGAGTGCTGAGTAAGAGAGAAATATTGCATGACAACCTTTCATCAGCACCACACACACACACACACACACACACACACACACACACACACACACACACACACACACACACACACACACACACACACACACACACACACACACACACACGCACGCACACGCACACGCACACGCGCACGCACACACGCAAGCTGCAGTAACCCTCGTTTGTCCAGCAGAGGTCGCCACGGGCCCAATGTATCCTGACCCTCAGGGTTGTAAACCACGCAGCCGCAGTGGAGAGACAGGCCGACCTGGACTAACGGAGGAGGAAGTCGGCGCACGGCTGGAGCCAGAGTCCCTCCGTGTCGGACCGCGCATTTGGATACACCCCCCACGCACACGGACACCATCTATTCCCGTGGATATCCTCATTGGAATGGCGACGCTGGGACCGGAGTCGGTTCGCCCCCATTCCCAGCTCGGCGGTTCCCCCTCGGCCCAGACTAGCGGTATGGGTGTGATTAATCACAACCTGCCGCCTCCCAACCGAGCCTCGGAGCGGGCTCTGGAGGAGGCGGCCAGCGGCGGAGTGTTGAACCTCAGCTCCAGGAAACTCAAGGAGTTCCCGAGGACCGCCGCCAACCACGACCTGACGGACACGGTGGAAGCAGGTGAGGGTCTTATACATGTTAAAAAAAACAACAACAACAACACACCGGCATCCCCTCTCTGATCGGGATGGGATGGGATGTGTGTGTGTGTGTGTGTGTGTGTGTGTGCGCGCGTGCGTACGTTTTGGCGCACGCCAAAGGGACCTTATAATATCTGCGGGCCGTTGAAAGGCCATTTCACCAAACTTGGTCGCTGTGGAAGCGGATGCGTGTGTGCGTGTGTGTGTGTGTGTTGGGGGGGGGGGGGGTTTATAGACATTCCTCGGCGGTTGCGCACGACTGGACTCGTCGAGGCGAGAGAACCGTCCATCCGCTGTGCAGATGTGGAGGATTGAGCCGTCGTTGTTTGAGTTCACCGTGGAAGTGAACGGGCCACATGAATAGAGACGGCGCGTGTTGTGACTCCGACGACCCGACTGACCTTTGTTGGAATTCCCCAGCAGCCCAGTTCGCTCAGAGGGAGGCGCGTTAGCGCACACACGCACGCCTATGCGCGTGCACGCGCGTGTCTATGCGCATGCACGCGCGCATCATCGTCAACAACAGCAGCGACTATTTGCCGATGGCGTTCGGATTCGAGTTTGGATTCAACCCCCTATTTCCGCACGAGACCTCACCTGGCGCCGCTTCCAGACACATGTGATGTGGTCGTGTCCCATTCCCTCATCAGCACCACCACCACCACCACCACCATGGATGGAGGCTAAGCATGAGAACACACCGTGTACAGTACCTAAACCACTGCTAAATGAACCGATTCTGCTGCCCACGTGCCAGAAAACTTGATGATTTACACGCAATCTAAATCTAAATCCAATCCAGTCTTTATTGGTCACATACAGTACACACACACACACACACACACACACACACACACACACACACACACACACACACACACACACACCACACACACACACACACACACAGTGAAATGTGTGTTCTCTGCATTTAACCCATCCTAGTATTAGGAGCCGTGGGCTCCTAATCTCTAATGTGATGCACAATGGTTATGTTCATTATACTATAAACGTATCAGAGATGGCCAAGTCCAGGTATCTGTTTAGAGATTGTTAAGTTTCAGTATTATGTCAGAGAGAGTTTAGGTAGTGGGGACCACGAATGTGCTTTGTGTTAAGCATCTTATGAGGCCAACTGAGGCAGGTTCTAGGAGACTGATACAGCACAAACACACACACATACGTATTTTCTGGCTTATTTATATGATCATTTTAAACTAGTTTAGACAGGTTGCTCACTGATTTGTTGATGGAAAAGGTTAAACAGATGATGTCATCTGGCAGGCATGTGATGTCATCCATGGGATGGGTGTAAAGATCTGGCCTATACTTTTATGTTCACATAGTTATACTATAGTAACATAATCACAATGTGTTAATAATAGATTTTTTTTCTCCATAATCCATATTGTGACATACCAGTTTAAATCAAAATCAAAATAATATGTGGCCCTACATACAGGCTCTTCCAATCAGGATGGAGTATCGACATAATCTGGTTTAGGGGTCCTGCTTCCCCCAGTTAGATTTAAATATACACACACAGGATCTACCATGCCCCAAATATAGGCCAGAGACAACACACACAACACACATGCATGGACACACAAACACCTCTCTCTCACACACACACACACACACACACACACACAGTCACGCACACAGTCACGCACACAGTCTCACACACACACACACCATGTGTGTCAAGCACACACATGCGGCACACACACACACACACACACACACATGAGTGTGACTGTAAGCCCAGATGTGGGTCATGGGGTTGACTTTGTTGTTGTTGATGATGTGTGTGTGACAGAGAGAAAGAGAGAGGGGTGTGTGTGTGTGTGTGTGTGTGTGTGTGTGTGTGTGTGTGTGTGTGTGTGTGTGTGTGTGTGTGTGTGTGTGTGTGTGTGTGTGTGTGTGTGTGTGTGTGTGTGTGTGTGTGTGTGTGTGTGTGTGTGTGAGAGAGACTGTGTGTGGGCCGGGGGAGGAGAGTGATTTCTAGTTTCTAGGTCTTACCAATAAATGACCTATTTAGAGATCCCATCCGTCTGCCACACACACACACACACACACACACACACAAAATACATCTAGACTGGCTGACCTCTAACCTCTATGTCTTGATCTAGGGTTGATCATGAAGACATCCTTACAATTTGTTCATTGGGCATTCAACGCATGTTTTATTTGAATCATGCTTCAATAAGCAAACCTACTATATCACGTAAGTCAGTGGAGCTTTGGGATCTCGGTAACTGGGTAACGACAGAACTTCAATGGAAAGCGGGTTGCACATCAGACAGCCGAGGCGTGGGGCAGCGCTTCGGGTGGTAGAAAGGACAGCCCACGTGTTGTTCTGTGTTTAAAAATGATGGGTGGTAGTGGAATGGCGGTGCGATGCGTGCCACAGGTTTGAACTGCTGTGCTGGGAGTTACAGCGCGGAACCAGTGGGAGCGTTCTCTAATGGCAAACACGACCCATTCCAGTTCCAATTAAGATATGCGGCTTGGGGGTACTTAAAATTAGCATGACACAAATAAAAGTGGTTTGTGCGTTGTGCAAAGTTTCAATGAAATTGCAGCGTAGCACAAGCACTATTCAAGGGCACGCAAAGACAAAAACACACTCACTATTTTGGACGACGGAACGCCAGAAAAGGAAAAGAACCTTGTAATTGGAGTCTATTTCCTAGTTACCAGACTGTTGTTATAAGTAGATAAAGCTCTGTGCCTCATGCATTTTAAAGGATACACATGCGTAGATGGGCCCTGCTGCTGATACAATTTTGTTGTTGCTCTAAGATAGGCTATGTTAGGTGATGGGCGGAGCTTAAGTTTTCACCCCTTTTGTTGGTCTGTTAGCAAGATGACTCCAAATGTTGTATACGGAATTTGACCAAAACTTGGTGGTCAAAGAACAGTTGTATCCGGATCCGAATCCGGATCCAGGGGACTTCTTGGTGTGGCTGAGGCATGCGCTGCACTGAGTGCCCTGCAGTTCATACTGTATCAGTACAACATGTTCTATTGATCTGGTCTTTATTGTAGTTGAATATGCTGTATCAGTACAACATGTTCTATTGATCTGGTCTTTATTGTAGTTGAATATGCTGTATCAGTACAACATGTTCTATTGATCTGGTCTTTATTGTAGTTGAATATGCTGTACCAGTACAATGTGTCCTGTTCTGTTGAATCTGTCTTTATTGTAGTTTAGTATGCTGTACCAGTACAACATGTCTTTATGTATTGATTCATGTTGTACCAGTCCAATATAAACCCTTTTGTTGGAAGAACACTTGTTGTTGTTTTGATATGTTATGAATCTACTCCAATGTCTTTTAAAATTAATATTGCTATAGCAATATTCTTGAACATTATCGCAATATCAAATTTGTCAATATCATGCACCCCTAAATACACGCACGCAGGCAGGCACACACACACACACAAACACACACACACACACACACACACACACACCACACACACACACACACACACACACACACACACACACACACACACACACACACACACACACACACACACACACACACACACACACAGTCAGGGCGGTGGGTGCAACAGCAGGATGAGGAAGAGGCGTCTTTCTTCACAGACCGCTCACCTCCTCAGAACCAGAGAGATTGTGTGTGTGTGTGTGTGTGTGTGTGTGTTGCAGCTGCATCCCCTGGTTGTACAGGAAAAGGCCTCTCCCTACGACACACTAATTACAGACTGCACACCACACACACACACATACATACATACACACACACACATGCTAGTATTTAACTGTGTGTGGGTGTGGGTGTGGGTGGGTGTGTGTGTGTGTGTGTGTGGGGGGGGGTGTGGGTGTGTGTGTGTGTGTGTGGGGGGGGGGTGTGGGTGTGTGGGTGTGGGTGTGAACTGATATCCACTTTCAAAATGAAACAGTGTAAATAAATTACAACAGGTTATATAATATTATTAAGTATTAAAGCAATACAATAATATAATGATGTATAATATAAAGTAATAAACAAATAAAGTACAGCCTTTGGACTTCATAGGGGGAGATCTAGACAGGATGTAATGTAACAGGAAGAAGCCAGGCAGTGTTTCTGACACCCGATTGGTCCTTGAACATTCCGAGCTCTGTACTTCCTACGCAGGAGGCCAAAGGTCATGTCTCCATTGGCAACCGTCTGGTCTCATGCCCACCATTAACTTCATAATCTGATGACAATGTGCATCATGTGATCTATCTGATATAAATGTTAAGGTGTGTGTGTGTGTGTGTGTGTGTGTGTGTGTGTGTGTGTGTGTGTGTGTGTGTGTGTGTGTGTGTGTGTGTGTGTGTGTGTGTGTGTGTGTGTGTGTGTGTGTGTGTGTGTGTGTGTGTGTGTGTGTGTGTGTGTGTGATGGGAGTGAGGGTCGATATGTTGTACAGCTGTTGCCGGGGAAACAGACGTGTCAGGGTGTTGCCTATCCTCAATGCGTGACCTTTAACCTCTAACCCGGTGTGAACACTCTTTGGGAGTATATGTCGAACTGTCATGTACATTTGTAATTTTGTCCATGC
This sequence comes from Muraenolepis orangiensis, assembly GCA_027704905.1. Taxonomy (NCBI): domain Eukaryota; kingdom Metazoa; phylum Chordata; class Actinopteri; order Gadiformes; family Muraenolepididae; genus Muraenolepis; species Muraenolepis orangiensis. Next base: position 6,472,812 of record CM051015.1, on the reverse strand, counting down.
AATAAATCCTTTTGAATTTTGAGATGAAGTAAAATAGATCAAATATTGACTTATGATACACAGTTTTAGTCTAAATGAATTACGATGAGAAGATATGCCTGTAAAATGAAAGTAAAATATGGCCTTTTGAATTCATAAACATATTGTGATATTTATTGATATCATGTGAAATGAAGAGAGAGAGCGAAGATAAATATATAATGATGAGAGAGAGAGAGAGAAAGATATAAGGATGAAAGATATAAGGATGAGAGAGAGAGAGAGAGAGATAGATAAGGATGAGAGAGAGAGAAAGATATAAGGATGAGAGAGAGAGAGAGAGAGAGAGATATAAGGAAGAGAGAGAGAGAGAGAGAGAGAGAGAGAGAGAGAGAGAGAGAGAGAGAGAGAGAGAGAGAGAAGATATAATGATGAGAGAGAGTGAAAGATATAAGGATGAGAGAGAGAGAAAGATATAAGGATGAGAGAGAGAGAGAGAGAGAGAGATAGATAAGGATGAGAGAGAGAAAGAGAGAGAGAGAACGATATAAGGATGAGAGAGAGAGAACGATATAAGGATGAGAGAGAGAGAAAGATATAAGGATGAGAGAGAGAGAGAGAGAAAGATATAAGGATGAGAGAGAGAGAGAGAAAGATAGAGAGAGAGAGAGAGAGATATAAGGATGAGCGAGAGAGAAAGATATAAGGATGAGAGAGAGAGAGAGAGAGAGAGAGATAGATAAGGATGAGAGAGAGAGAAAGATATAAGGATGAGAGAGAGAGAGAGAGAGAGAGAACGATATAAGGATGAGAGAGAGAGAAAGATATAAGGATGAGAGAGAGAGAGAGAAAGATATAAGGATGAGAGAGAGAGAGAGAAGATAGAGAGAGAGAGAGAGAGATATAAGGATGAGAGAGAGAGAAAGATATAAGGATGAGAGAGAGAGAGAGAGAGAAGATATAAGGATGAGAGAGAGAGAAAGATAGAGAGAGAGAGATATATAAGGATGAGAGAGAGAGAAAGATATAAGGATGAGAGAGAGAGAGAGAGAGAGAGAGAGAGAGAGAGAGAGAGAGAGAGAGAGAGAGAGAGGAGAGAGAGAGAGAGAGAGAGAGAGAGAGAGAGAGAGAGAGAGAGAGAGAGAAGATATAAGGATGAGAGAGAGTGAAAGATATAAGGATGAGAGAGAGTGAAAGATATAAGGATGAGAGAGAGAGAAAGATATAAGGATGAGAGAGAGAGAGAGAGAGAGAGAGAAAGATATAAGGATGAGAGAGAGAGAAAGATATAAGGATGAGAGAGAGAGAGAGAGAGAAGATATAAGGAAGAGAGAGAGAGAGAGAGAGAGAGAGAGAGAGAGAGAGAGAGAGAGAGAGAGAGAGAGAGAGAGGTATAAGGATGAGAGAGAGAGAGAGAGAGAGAGAGAGAGAGAGAGAGAGAGAGAGAGAGAGAGAGAGAGAGAGAGATAAGGATGAGAGAGAGAGATAAGGATGAGAGAGAGAGAGAAAGATATAAGGATGAGAGAGAGAAATATAAGGATGAGAGAGAGAGAGAGAGAGAGAGAGAGAGAGAGAGAGAGAGAGAGAGAGAGAGAGAGAGAGAGAGAGAGAGAGAGAGAGAGAGAGAGAGAGAGAGAGAGAGAGAGAGAGAGAGAGAGAGAGAGAGAGAGAGAGAGATATACAGTATAAGGATGAGAGAGAGAGAGAGGTTATTATGTAACTTAACATGACATTCCATCACCTACATCACATGACATCATCTGCATCACATACCTGACATCTCGTGCGTATGACCAAGTCTCTCACAGCCCGGTTCCTCCAGGCGGCCCACACAAGATGGTGGAGGTTTCTTCTCCTTATTTGGCCCTGGCTCATAAATCAACTTGTTATTGTTTTGAGAGAGCCAGCACAGGAAGTTATGTCACCCCCCCCCCACCCCCCCCCCTCTTTTCCAGGCAAATGGTTCCTTAGACTTGGACTAACCTACTGTCTACTAGACTTATGGGTGGGTAAATCAACAACCACTATCTTTTAATGTCTGTTCCTCGAGTCGGGACGGGATGAGAAGGCTTTCAGTTACACTGCTCCACATGGAACCAGTCTCAGGTTCAACGGATCCCAGAGGGGTTTGGCCTGGACAGTCTGTGCATATAGCTTTTAACCTGTGTAGCAAAATATGTGAGGTCTTTCGCATCTGCTTCTGAATCAGAATCAGAATTCCTTTGTCAAAAAAAAATATATATAGGATGTATATATATATATTGAGACCGTATACAAAGGATTATTTTGCACCTGTGTTAATTATAATTGTTTCATGCTGTCTGTAACCTAGTTATCGTGGCCAGGTGGCCTTTTAACCTCAACGAGACCTACATAAAAAAGTAGGCCTACTGTGTACTGGACTTTTTTTTTCTTTTTCCTGTGGGCTGGGGGTGTGTCAGTGTACTCTGTGGAGCCCAGACGACCAGCTGGTGTTCTGTCCAGTCAGCAGGTTCTGGTCTGGCTCTGTTACGCTTTGTTGCCGGTGCTAGTGCACTGCTCCTCATGTGACACTCTGACACGCCCACTCCACAGCTCCTGCATGGAGCTGGGTGGTGGGGATGTACGAAGACAGACATATTGGTGGTTATCTGTAATGACTGCTTTGATATACACAGACAAGAACACTGTGGTTGCACTGTGGTTTTAAATCTCTCTCTCTCTCCCTCTCTCCCTCTCTCCCTCTCTCCCTCCCAGACTTGTCTAAGAACCGCTTGACCGACGTGCCCTCAGAGATATGTCACCTGGTTGCCTTGGAAACGCTCAACTTGTACCACAACTGCATCCGGACCATCCCAGACAACATCATCAGTCTACAGGCCCTCACCTCACTCAATCTGAGGTACACCCCCCCCCCCCCACACACACACACACACAGTCCAGTAGACACTTATGTACTTTCTATTTGATGGTGTCGTCAATGACACACTAGGTGGAGAGAAGAAGAGAAGAGGACGGGATAAAGAAAATAGTAGCAGAAGAGAGGGAGAGAACAGAGAAGAGAAGTTACGAGATGAGGAGAGGAGAGAAGTTAGGAGGGAGAAGAGAGGGGAGAGGACATACGTTAGGAGAGGGAGAAGAGGAGAGAGGAGAGAAGTTAGGAGGGAGAAGAGAGGGGAGAGGACATACGTTAGGAGAGGGAGAAGAGGAGCGAGGACAGAAGTTAGGAGGGAGAAGAGAGGGGAGAGGACAGAAATTAGGAGAGGGAGGAGAAGAGTATATAGTGTACTATAGTAGTACACTATACTAAAGTAGCCTTCTCCCTGTACCTTGTTATGGAGGATCAAGATTGTGTCCAGAATTCACATAACTAACTGTGTGTGTGTGTGTGTGTGTGTGTGTGTGTGTGTGTGTGTCCAGTCGTAACCAGCTCAGCGTGCTCCCAGCGTGTCTGAGCCAGCTGCCCCTACGTGTTCTGAACGCCAGCAACAACAAACTGGTCAGCCTGCCTGACACCATCGCTCAGCTCCACCACCTCATGGAACTGGTAGGACTCACACGTACACACACACAATGTATTAGACGATGCAATGTATTCAATTGTTATTATTAATATTAATACATATTTCTGTTATTAAATGCTTATGCTATTAAAAGTGACTCATGCCAAAGTGATGATGGTCTAGCTGATTATGGTATTTGCTATTTCTATGAATTCAATGTTTGCGTTATTACGTTTTATTCACATTATTATATTTGATGATGGTTTGCCATGGAAACACCATGGTATTTCTGGTGGTTTCCGTGGTGATGCTGGTTGCTATGCTATTTCCCATGGTTGCCGTGGTGATGCTGATCTAGTTGCTATGGTATTTCCCATGGTTGCCGCGGTGATGCTGGTCCGGCTGCGATAGTATTTTGGCTGATGATGATGAAGATGTCTGCCTGTCTCTCTGTTTCCCCCTGCAGGATGTAAGCTGTAACGAGCTAAGCTCTCTGCCGAGACACATCGGACGCCTGAAGGCCCTGAGAGAGCTCAACGTTCGGAGGAACCTGCTCTGTGTGCTCCCTGAAGGTATGGCTGGAACAGGACCAGGACCACTTCAACGGAAGTTATTTAGCTTTTCTGGATTCCCTGGTCGCCAATGGATAACATTTTCATCATGTGTGTTAGTCTGTATTAGCCGAGCACGATGGTGCTGACCAGACGTCGGTACCAGTGTTGACCACTAGTAGATGTTTTGCCGTAGCCAGGAGTGCAGGGCGGGGTCAGGACTAGAGGTTAGGTAGCCGTGGGCTGGTTCCCTTCTCAGAGAGTATCTCATGGACAGAGTCAAGCGTCATTCCTGCTCCTGTGATGCGTTTCCTCCTCAAACTTCTACAGAAATGATTCTACTTCCCTCTACTCAGAGACTCTGAGCCTTGCATCAGTCAATTAGAAGAGGCATACTGTCGGCCAATTGGAAGATATGTTTTGGCATAAGACAGACACAGCTGTTTCAGCATTTCAACACAATCGGCCCACGATGTCATTCAGGATGATACACGTATGCCTGAGACTCAGCAGGAGTCTCCCTGTGTCTTGACTGCTCTGGTCTGGCTGGGCTCCACTGTGAGCAGACGCTCTCTGAGCTTGATTGATGAGCCTGCATCTGGATCAACTTCCAGACGCCAGGGTGAGGACGATGGGGACTGAGAGAGAGGGACAGAGAGAGAGAGAGATAACTCTCTCTCTCTCGCGCGCTCTCGCTCTCTCTCGCGCGCTCTCGCTCTCTCTCTCTTTCTTTCCCTCTGAGGACCACCCTGGGTGTTCTCAGAAGGAGCTTGAGAATGGGGGTCATGATGCCACAAGCCCCAGTGATATCCTTTGAACGGGCATCTAGTCCCTGAGCATCTTGCCAGCTACGGTACGCTTGCAGCTAATAAGCGTAGCAAAGCTAACTGGTGCTAAAGACGTTATTTGGAGCTTACTTTCTCCAACCCTTGGCCAGTCTTCATGGTGATAAGGGCTCTGACGGGATTCAAATTATATAGCTGTCCGGTTGAACTTATGTTATATTTACTTCTTAAAAGAAACCACCCGGTAGTACAGCCACACAAAGACACAAAAATCTGTTCTCTAATGTTGTGAATGTCAACCTCTCCCTCTTCTGATCTCTCTCTCTCTCTCTCTCTCTCTCTACTCTCTCTCTCTCTCTCTCTCTCTCTCTCTCCTCTCTCTCTCTCTCTCTCTCTCTCATCTCTCTCTCTCTCTCTCTCTCTCTCTCTCTCTCTCTCTCTCCTCTCTCTCTCTCTCTCTCTCTCTCGTCTCACTCCCTCATTCCTAATGTCTCTCTCCCCTCCGTCAACGGGTCACCGTGGTTACGGTGGTTAGTGTCTGGCTGTTTTCTCTCTCTTCCAGAAGCAGTTTATTTTTATCCTCTGCTGTACAGTCTGGACCAGATACTTCTTGATCTCTCTCTCTCTCTCTCTCTCTCTCTCTCTCTCTCTCTCTCTCTCTCTCTCTCTCTCTCTCTCTCACTCTCACTCTCACTCTCTTTCTCAGTGTCTTTCTGTCTTTCCTTCTTCTGTACACGCACAAACTCTGCCTCGATATATATGTGTGTGTATATATACAGGGGCAGGATATTCTAGTGGTTAGGTTGTTTGACTTAACCTGAGGCACCAGATGGTTTGTTATACAGAATAACAAATCTGGGAAGTCTTCCTTTGAAACTGTTTGGAAAAGGGATTGGTTGATTGGGTGATTAACCATCTGTCTATCAACTACCATGGCAGTTCCTATAGAGGATAGCATAGATGCTATAGCAGCATCTATGCTATCCTCTATAGGAACTGCCATGGTTGTTTCCAAACTGTTGGTTGGGCCACAAGTGGATAACTTGAAGCCTGGCAAGCCCCCTCCCAGTGCTCCTTAATGTAATGTAGAGACCGTAAGAATAAACTGTCAGGTCTGCTAAATAACTAAATACTAACTGTGTGTGTGTGTGTGTGTGTGTGTGTGTGGGTGTGGGTGTGGGTGTGGGTGGGTGTGGGTGTGGGTGTGTGTGGGTGTTTGCGTTTGCGTGTGCTCGTAGACCTATCAGAGCTCCCCCTAGTGAAGTTTGACGTGTCGTGCAACAAGGTGTCCACCCTCCCGCTGAGCTTCAGGCACATGAAGCAGCTACAGACCCTCAGGCTGGACCATAACCCTTTGCAGAGCCCCCCCGCTCAGGTACACACACACACACACACACACACACACACACACACACACACACACACACACACACACACACACACACACACACACACACACACACACACACACACACACACACACACACACACACACACACACACACACACACACACACCCTGCAGAGGTTATAGATACACAGCCCAATACTACACATAGACAATACACTGTAAGTCGTTTTGGATAAAAGTGTCTGTTAGACCAGTACTAAATAAGTAGGAAATGCATGTTCATCTGCAGATCTGCATCAAGGGCAGAGTTCACATCTTCAAGTACCTCAGCATGGAAGCGTGTCGCAGTGACAAGATGCCCGACGCCCACTTCCTGCCCGTCATCGAGCGCCTCAGCCTATCACAGCCCAGCACCGGCAGGTCAGTCACTGTGACAACCCCACATCATATGCACCATAGGCAGTGTGTGTGTGTGTGTGTGTGTGTGTGTGTGTGTGTGTGTGTGTGTGTGTGTGTGTGTGTGTGTGTGTGTGTGTGTGTGTGTGTGTGTGTGTGTGTGTGTGTGTGTGTGTGTGTGTGTGTGTGTGTGTGTGTGTGTTCATCCATGCACGCCTGGCCTGTGTCTGTGTACAAAAGACTGACTCATCATCACTGTCACCAGGCTGGAGCCAAAATGGCTCAGCACGACTCAGTTTCACAGCACTGAGCCAGATCCTCCATTATCCTGGAGAAACAGCGACATCTCACCAACACTAGCAGAGAGACTGTTATCAACTTAGTCAGCAAAGTTGCCACATTTTCCCCAAAAACTCTATGGGAGTCTAGGGCTCAAATTCTACTTTTCTTCTATTCATGCAGCTAAAGGTATGGTGTTAAATCAGGAAATCACATTGGTTGTTTGAAATGATGTCCAAGAAATAATGAGCAAATGCCGATTTCAAGTATGACTAAACAAACTACAACGCACTCATCGCTCAACGGTCGCTGGGTCGCTGGTAAACAAACTCCCACAGACTCCCGCTCTCTGCTTCCACATCCGTGAATTCATTGCTGACTGAATTAAAACAGATTCATGCCCTACTGTTTTGCTCCAGATTGCAATCATAGGGCAAACAAGGCGTACAATTTGGTTTAACCGACACTCAAGCTTACAGGCGAGGTGGTGTAGTTATGTTTCTCAAAATGCTGTAAATGTATTTAAAATGCTTGGTGTGTTCATCATGCACTTTGTATCACATATATGGAAACTGCACTATATCCTCATAAAAGGTGACATTTCTGTTATGGGGTAGATGGTTGTGAGCTGGTTGTGACGTGGTTGTGAGACGGTTGTGTTGTGGTTGTGATCTGGTTGTGACGTGGTTGTGATCTGGTTGTTATCTGGTTGTGACGTTGTTGTGATCTGGTTGTGACGTGGTTGTGATCTGGTTGGGATCTGGTTGTTATCTGGTTGTGACGTGGTTGTGATCTGGTTGTGATCTGGTTGTTATCTGGTTGTGACGTGGTTGTGATCTGGTTGTGACGTGGTTGGGATCTGGTTGGGATCTGGTTGTTATCTGGTTGTGACGTGGTTGTGATCTGGTTGTGATCTGGTTGTGACGTGGTTGTGATCTGGTTGTGATCTGGTTGTTATCTGGTTGTGACGTGGTTGTTATCTGGTTGTGACGTGGTTGGGATCTGGTTGGGATCTGGTTGTTATCTGGTTGTGACGTGGTTGTGATCTGGTTGTGATCGTGTGACGTGGTTGTGATCTGGTTGTGATCTGGTTGTTATCTGGTTTAGTCATGGTTGTGATCTGGCTGTGACCTGGTTTTGATCTGGTTCAGACGTAGGTGTGATCTGGTTGTGACGGGATTGTATTCTGCAGCTCGGAGGACGTTGACCATCACAGGAAGCAGGACGCAGACTCCGGAGTCGGCAGCGACAACGGAGACAAGAGACTGTCCGCCACAGAGGTGTGTGTGTGTGTGTGGTTGTGTATGTGTGTGTCTGCTATGCTATTTTGGACTGTTATCTTATGCTATGCTGTGCTATGTATTCTGATCTCGGCATTATGCTGTACTATGCTGTGATGTTCTGCTATGCTAATACTGTAAAGTGTGTCTCTGTAGCCATCAGACGAGGAAAGTTTGAGTCTGACAGTCGCCATGACGAACATCACAGAGGAAGGAGTCAGCCAACAAGACTCAAGTGAACACATCAACACACTCACAGGTATACACACACATGCACACACACACACACACACACACTGTGCTGTCCCCCTGACACACACCCTAAATAGACCACCTCAATCTCCTCCAATCAGAGCCCAGCCGGGCCAGGTGGGGAGGGGGGGAGGAGTTTCTATCTGAGGGTTTCCGTGGCGATGGGTCAGGACAGCAGTGTTTCTGAGGTCTATGGGATGTGTGTGTGTGTGTTTCAGCGGACTGTGAGGCCGTCCAGCTCATAGAGGAGAGCCCTACGGAAGCCCTCAGGGAACACTTTGGCAGAGACTACAGAGACGCTGGGCTGACCGCCCGCTTCCTCAACTACATCAAGGCAAGAGCCCTCTACCTCCACCCTCTGCTCCACCCTCCTCTCTATCTCTCTACCTCCATCACTCTTACTCCACTCTCTTCTTCATCTATACCTCCATCACTTAACACCACACTTTTCTTAATCGTTACCCCATCACTCTAACACCACCTTCTTCTGCATCTATACCTCCATCATTCTAACACCATCCTCTTCTTCATCTATACCTCCATCACTCTAACCCCGACCTCTTCTGCATCTATACCTCCATCACTCTAAACCCGACCTCTTCTTCGTCTATACCTCCATCACTCTAACCCCACCCCACTCTCTTCTTCATCTATACCTCCATCACTCTAACACCACTCTCTTCTTCATCTATACCTCCATCACTCTAACCCCGACCTCTTCTTCATCTATACCTCCATCACTCTTACACCACTCTCTTCTTCATCTATACCTCCATCACTCTAACTCCGACCTCTTCTTCATCTATACCTCCATCACTCTAACACCACTCTCTTCTTCATCTATACCTCCATCACTTAACACAACCCTCCTCTTCATCTATACCTCCATCAGTCTTACACCACCCTTTAACTAAGCTTAAGATACAAGTGGTGGGTAAATTACTAAATAAATAGTAAAGAGAGTGATTTTCAAACCTTGTGTGTGTGTGTGTGTGTGTGTGTGTGTGTGTAGGGCCGAACAGTGACCGACTTTGATGAGCCCCTCAGGATAGACGAAGACACAAACTGGCCAACCGCACAAACGTAGGAATCTCTCTCTCTCTCTCTCTCTCTCTCTCTCTCTCTCTCTCTCTCTCTCTCTCTCTCTCTCTCTCTCCTCTCTCTCTCTCTCTCTCTCTCTCTCTCTCTCTCTCTCTCTCTCTCTCTCTCTCTCTCTCTCTCTCTCTCTCTCTCTCTCTCTCTCTCTCTCTCTCTCTCTCTCTCTCTCTCTCTCTCTGACTGACTGTCCATCTATTAGTCACTCATCATTCAACATGCTGCTGTTGTTTTCATAAAGCCGTCTTCTTGTCTGTTTGGTGGTGGCGATCGCAGGTCAAAGGTCGCAGGTGGGACAGAGCTCCATATTGACATGATCAACCAGCTAAAGGAAGCCGTGGAGCTCCTACAAGACCCCAACCGGTGAGAACTCGCTTGTCTTCTAATTAGCTTGTTAGCCTGTCAGTACTCGGCACCCTGCCTGCTAGTTAGCGTGTTAGCACACCGAACACTGTCCACTAGTAAACCCAGTGTTCTTATTAGCATGCGAGCACCCAGAACCCAGTCTAATAGTTAGCATGCTAGCATGTTAGCACCCAAACCCAGCCTGCTAGTAAGCATGCTAGCACCAAGAACCCAGTCTGCTAGTTACCATGCTAGCACCCGAAACTCATTGGGCTAGTTAGCATGCTAGCATCCATAACCAGTGGGCCCGTTAGCAATGTAGCACCCATGCACTAACCTTTCTGCTGCTTGGCATGTTGGCTGGTCCTCGGGGTGGTGGTGATGTGTGTGTTATGTTATACAGCAGATATTAACCTCACCATGTTATCTCTTGCCAGCGGGTCTCTGGAGCAGGACGGGGTGTCTGGTGTTCAGCTCTACCCCGTAGAGATGGTGACCGTGGACGACTCGCTCAAGTGAGGACTGTGTGTGTGTGTGTGTGTGTGTGTGTGTGTGTGTGTGTGTGTGTGTGTGTGTGTGTGTGTGTGTGTGTGTGTGTGTGTGTGTGTGTGTGTGTGTGTGTGTGTGTGTGTGTGTGTGTGTGTGTGTGTGTTACTGACTCTGTTCTCCCTCTGCAGTGGACAAGAAAGTGATGAGGGCTCAACGACACCCAAGGTACAGTCCTCCGAATGATAGCTATACTATATAGTCAATATCTATATTATTATACAGTAATCCACATTGAATTAAGGTAATATGGTTTGAATCTGGATTTAGTGTAAAACAATACAGATGTCTGAGGGAAGAGAGAAAGACCTAGGAAACCTTTTGGGAGAAGGCAGTGATGGTAGTGAAACTAGTGATGACCAATCCAGTCTAAATCCCAGGGTAGGATCTGACCAGGATCAGACATAACTAATCAACCTGCTGCCCTGGTGATGAGACCAGAGCTCTGGGACACTTCTGAGTGAGGGTGGGGGGTCGGTTCCCTCAGCCCACCTGGTCTTTAAAGACCTATCTTACCGAGCCCCCGAACCCCAGTTAATGTAAGGCCTTTGGGTAAAAGTGAGTCCTAAAATGACTGCACGGTGTAAACATACAGTATGTAAGGTTCATATGCAGGTGCAGCGAGTGTCAGGGGTGGTGCGGGTAAGGTGGGGTAAGGTGAGGGTGGGGATGGGTGTACGGTGCAGGTATGGTGGAGGTTAGGTGCAGCTATGGCGGCGTAAGGTGGAGCTAAGATGCAGCTAAGGTGTAGGTAAGTTGAAGGTGCAGTAAAGGATCACCTAAGATGACGGTAAGGTGGCGGTAAGGGTAAGTTGGAGGTGAGGCATAGGTGAGGTGGAGGTAAGGTATAGGCTTGGCTGGGGGTTTTGAAGGCGTGTTGAGCTGGGTTCTCCACCAGCTCCCAGCGGCGGAGGCGTGTGAGTTCCAGCAGAGGAGACAGATGATTCTAGAGAAGGCCCACTTTGAAGCCCAGCTGGCCTGCCGACAGTATGAATGGCACATGTCAATCAAGGTAACCATAGCAGCCAGTTAAGATGCAGTGTGTGTGTTCCACGCCCAAAGAGGTGTTCGCTGATTGGTCGTTTGTCGTGTCAGTCATTTTCAAAGTGCAGTGTGTGTTGCCTACATATCTGTTTACAGACACTTAATGTGCCCTGTCATGTGTCCACTTCCAGTTGGTAGAAACGTGGTGCGTTCAAGACAAACCGGTAAAAAACAGCCCTCAACTCAGATGTCAGCATGTAGGACCACAACTCAAAGCAGGGTTTGCTTCATAGCTACGGTTAAGAAGAATTATTGTTTATGTTGCCAGCCATTTAGGATTACAATTAGGGTAGTGTTAGGGTAAGGGTTAGTTAAGGGTTAGTGTTAAAGTGAGTGTTAGTTCAAATATGACATGATTAGCGTTAGGGTTTGCTTTAGGTTTATAATTAACATTAGCAGTAGGGTTAGCGCAAGGGTTAGCGTTAGGGTTTAGCATTAGGGGTAGTTAATGGCCTGAGGGAACTATATTGAACACAGCAGTCATTGTTTCATTCGACAGGAAGTGACCCGTTCACAGGGTGGGAGTGCTTCCTGTCTGTCATGGCAACAGGCTGTATGAGATGATGAGATGGTTAGGCTACCTTCGCTAAAGAGGTTTTAGCCCACTCCACTTAGCACTCAAACCTTTTCCGCTACGTGTCCTCGTGTCCTCTGTGTCGTGGCTTCATGTGATAAAGCGTTTATGTGGTCCTGCGGCTGTCTCACAAAGTGTCACCGAGAGAGTTCACGGCATCTGCGTCTGCAGTCGGAGGACGAGGAGATAGCTGGAGTGTAATACGGACCACTGTACACTACAACATGGAACGTATCACTAACTTGCGGTGTGTTTCCTTGCAGGAGGGAGAGATGGGCTCTCCGTTATGTGAGAGAACAAGGTCCTCTACACCCCCGTTCGGTCTGAAGCCTCGGTCAGGTGAGTCTGGGTGGTGGTGATAATAATAATAATAATAATACATTTTATTTGTTGGGCGCCTTTCAAGACACCCAAGGACACCTTACAGAGCATATATGCTACAGTAAATTTTAAATTCTAAAAATATAAAAAAGTAAAAACAGTGGACTTCACAAAGTGTCCGCAGGGTTTAAAACAAGACAAACAACAGGAAGTAAAATGAAGAAAGGAAGAAAGATGGTACCGTTTATAAGGGATATGCCAGTTTAAACAGATGGGTTTTTAGTTATAGAATCAGACTGTGGGTTGTGTAGTGGCAGGGAGTCCCAGAGTCTGGGAGCCGAGCAACTGAAAGCTCGAGCACCCATGGTGCGGACTCTGGAAATGTTCCGAAGATGGAAGAAGGCAGTGCGAGTGTTTTTAATGTGTGGTACAAATGAGAGGGAGCCGTCCAGAATGACACCGAGGTTTTTTACTTGGGAAGAAAATGGTATGGGGAAGCCGTCGATGATGATGTTTGGAGCTGGGTTGTTTTGTGACTTGGTGAGGGTGGATTTGGAGCCGATGAGCAGGGCCTCAGTTTTGCTAGCGTTGAGCTTGAGGAAATTCCTGCTCATCCAGCTCCTGATGTCCTCTAGACAGGTGGTGAGGGAGGTGGGGGGCAGGGCAGTGGAGGGTTTGGAGGAAATGTAGACCTGTGTGTCATCGGCGTAGCAGTGAAAGTGAACCCCATGGTGACGCAGGATTTTGCCCAGGGGGAGGAGATATGTGATGAATAGGAGTGGACCCAGTACTGACCCCTGGGGGTCAGTACTGGGTCCACTCCGCAACTAGGGTGGTGGTGGTCTGGATGGGATGGTGGTGGTCTGGATGGGGTGGTGGTGGTCTGGATGGGGTGGTGGTGGTCTGGATTGGGTGCTGGTGGTCTGGATGGGGTGCTGGTAGTCTTGATGGGGTAGTGGTCTGGATGGGGTGGTGGTGGTCTTGATGGGGTGGTGGTGGTCTGGATAGGGTGGTGGTGGTCTGGATGGGGTGGTGGTGGTCTGGATGGGGTGGTGGTGGTGGGTGTGGTGGCAGTGGTGGTGGTGCCTTTAGCTCATATTAATAGCCTAAAGTGTAAATAAACATCATGGACTGTTGAGCCATCAAAATATTTTGGTTGACTATAAGCCGCCTTACCGTGCCATGACAGCTGCCATAATAACTGTCACTGTAGAAACCACTAAACTACGTCACCATAGGAACCACTAAACTAGGAACGATCACCATAGGAACCACTAAACTAGGAACGATCACCATAGGAACCACTAAACTAGTAATGGTCAACATGGAAACCACTAAACTGGTAATGGTCACCATGGAAACCACAAATCTAAGAACGGTCACCATGGAAACCACAAAACTAGGAATGGTCACCATGGAAACTACAAAACTAGGATCCGTCACCATGGAAACCACATAACTAGGAACGTTACCATGGGAACAACGCAACTAGGAACGTTCACCATGGAAACCACTAAACTAGGGAAAGCAGATCCAAGTGGAATAAAAACCAACTTACATCCAACTATTCTCCTTCCCATGCATTGGAAATAGTTAAGTTTAGGTTAAAGAGGGTTGAGGTCAGGACATGGCTTCTGGCATTCTCCATTCCATCCTGCCTGTGTTTGCAAACCTTAAGCGGTGTGACCTGCAGCTAACTGCTAGCAAAGCTTACGTCATGCTAACAGCATGTCATGTGACTCCTATGAGTGTATAAATGACACTAATGGTTGTTGTGTTTACATTCTCCTTCTTTGGTCATCCCCTCCTGCTCTCACTCCTTCCTGTCTGGCACCCGTGTTCCCCTCCTCTGTGTCTTTCCTCTCTCTCTTGTTGGACTGATGAATGTCACATGACCATGGCCCGTCACTCAAATTCCTGTCCAATCACTGCCTGCGTTGTTGTCTCTAACGGTTTCTGTGGTTCCCACCCACCTCCGGAACGTTCTCTTGGTCTTTTGGGGGTTTTCCGGGTTTTGTCTGAACTTCCCTTCCTGGCCACGCCCCCTCCACACGTCTCTTCCTGCACTTCCCGGTTTTGTAGCACCACCCTCGCTGCCCTGCTCGCCCCCTCCTTCCTGTCTCCGCCCCCTCTTCTCACAGGCCCCGCCCTCCAATAGGGACACGCCTCGTAGCCATGACGACGGAGGCATGACCAGCTGTGGTAGGTCCCACCTCTCTCCACTAGCTGGCCAATCAGCAACCTGAACAAAGGGAGCGTAATGTCTCTCTCTCTCTCTCTCTCTCTCTCTCTCTCTCTCTCTCTCTCTCTCTCTCTCTCTCTCTCCTCTCTCTCTCTCTCTCTCTCTCTCTCTCTCTCTCTCTCTCTCTCTCTCTCTCTCTCTCTCTCTCTCTCTCTCTCTCTCTCTCTCTCTCTCTCTCTCTCTCTCTCTCTCTCTTTTTCCGGGCCACTGTGTGTATTTAAACTCTTCCGGCCTACCACTTAAGTTGCTATTCTCGACTTGCCCGGTGTGTGTGTGTCTGTGTGTGTGTGTGTGTGGTCCCTTAGGGAGTATTGTACTTCATTAGACTGAGGGAGAGAGAGAGCACGTAGAGAGTAGAGACAGTTTTAAAATACAAAAGAGAGGAGAGAGTAGTGGTGTAGTGTCCAGGTTAGTCCACAGGGGTGCTAGCTGCTAACCTGCTAACCTCATTAACAACCAACCAAACAATCATTAACAAACAACCAGTCAGTGCTTAGTAAAGAGAGCGGCACACTTCAAACAATGTGTTCGCATAACCACAGAAACTACAAGCAGCCACGCCCTCAAACATCTGTAAACTACTGCCTTGTCTCACCACTACAGTCAGACAGACAGACAGGCTCTCTTAAAGCCTTATCACTAAGCCCACCTTTTAAACCAACCACCAATTACCTGCCTCATAGCCTGGCATATGTGTGTGTGTGTGGGCATGTGTGTGTTGATTGTCTTCCTCTCGAAGTGTTTCGACAGATTAATGGATGTGTCACATGAATACATTAATTACTCGGGGTCAGCTGTACACACACACACACACACACACACACACTCTCTCTCACTCTCACTCACTCACTCACTCACTCACTCACTCACTCACTCACTCACTCACTCACTCACTCACTCACCACTCACCACACACACACACACACACACACACACACACACACACACACACCACACCAACACCGAGTGATGTCTGGTGAGTCTGTCTCCCCCTGGGGATGGAGCAGCATACTGCAGCCAGTAGCTGACTTTAGGGGAGCCTTTCTGCTGCTCCATCATATGCTCTAAAGGACACTACTATCTGTGTCTGTGTGTGTGTTTACTGCTCACTATGAGATAAGAGGACATGTCTGCTTTACACACACTTTAAACACTTCAGCTTGAATTACTGAGAGCTGCCCGGTACAACCACAGTCTTCTACTGGTTAGCACTAGTGCTACAGTGCTAGCAGTGTAGGGGCTAGCGGTGTAGAGCTAATTGTGTAGCGCTTGAGTAACTGCTAATAGGATAGCCTGGAGGGAAGTGACTACAGAACGCTTGGGTTCTTTTGGCGTGGTGCTGAAGCAAGATGCCTATCCTCGAGCAGAACAGAGAGCTCTATGCTTGAGTGGATGTGGGCACAGTTATATAAGGGAGCATCTAAATATAGACATATAGAAGGGTTACGTAAAGACAGCTAGTCAGTGTTAGCGTGGTGGCTTCTCCAATAGGTCACCGCTTCGTCCCGCTAGTAGTGGCTTCTTCATCAAGCTTTCATGGACCATTGGGACATCGTTGCTGAAGTACATCCTGGATCCACACTCTAATAAACTCAACACAACAAACAAACCATGGTGTTGTGCTCTCCAAAAATGCACAACTACACACCAGGCGAATCTTGGTGACTTTTGGCCGAGGACGCTCCGAATCCCCGACCAGAACCACCGATACAAGACTAATAATAATCTAACAGCCAGAGCGGTCCCACAGCTGCTAGTCCACTTCAGGCTTTAGTTGTATCCCTGGCTCTGTCCCACCCAGTTCTGTTGTTGTTTTGCTGTTGTGTGACTATATAGTGGAACCACCACTCTGGAGTCTCTGGAGGCTGTTGCCTAGTGTTGATCTGATGCTGTGTGGTTGTTGTTGTTATTGTGTGGTGTTGTTGTTGTTATTGTGTAGTGTTTAGCTGTATTGTGTAGTTCTGATCTATCTAAAGCTGTATTGTGTAGGAGACCTGCTCTATGTAAAGCTGTATTGTGTATTGGACCTGCTCTATCTAAAGCTGTGGTTTGTTGTGTTGTGTTGTGTAGTGTTCCTGCGGAGCCAGAAGAGTCTGGACGCGGTGGACCCCCAGTTCACCATGAGACGGAAGATGGAGCAGCTGAGAGAGGAGCTGGAACTTCTGGAGACACTCAGAGACGTAAGGGCGCGCGTGTGCACGTGTGTGTGTGTGTGTGTGTGTGTGTGTGTGTGTGTGTGTGTGTGTGGTGTGTGTGCGTGCGTATCTCTGATATAACTATTACAGCCTATATATCGCAACAGTATGAACACTGAAAACAGTGACTCTCTACAACCAGGAAATGTAATTCAACACCAGTCCACCAATACTCACTGAATGTTGGATGTCCAATCAAATGGCAGAAGGCTAATTTGCATGAAGTTAACGAAAGTTGAATTGTTGTCCCACCCCTTTTGGTGTGCACAATATGTCAGATACAAAGTCAGTTGGTCTTGTGGTATACATGTCCGTTGGGGCTGCACTGCTAACCAGTAATTCAAAAACAACCGTGCAAAAAACTAAGAGCTAAATGTATTTGCTTTGTGTTCCAAGAATTAAATCACAATTGTCAGGGCTGCCGCTAGGTGTAAATGTGTACCGCGTGTTTTTCCTCAGGGCATCGAGGGCAGGCTGAAGGTGGTACTTCCTGAAGATCTTGGCTCCTCCCTCATGGATGGTGTGGTGCTCTGCCACCTAGCCAATCACATCCGCCCACGGTCCGTGGCCAGCATCCACGTCCCCTCCCCCGCTGTGGTATGTATACACGGTTACACACCTTTAGAACACCGGAGAACCCATTTTCTGGTGTAGAGATACCCTTTAGAACATCTGGGGAACATTCAAAACTAAAGAAGTTGGAGTCTTAAAAATGTCTGACAGAAAAATGGGGTCACAGGTCAAAAGAGAACCCACCTGCTGGTGTAAAGTACCCATAAGAGCCTTGTAACACACCTACTAATGTAGAAATACCCTTGAGAACCCACCTTCTCATGAAGAAATTTGTAGAGAACCACTAGAGGGCAGAGAGTACTACTGTACAGTTCTGTTATTCTGCAGGCCGATTCATCACTTTTATAACCACAAATAAAGGGTGCCCACGTTGATGTGTGTGTGTGTGTGTGTGTGTGTGTGTGTGTGTGTGTGTGTGTGTGTGTGTGTGTGTGTGTGTGTGTGTGTGTGTGTGTGTGTGTGTGTGTGTGTGTGTGTGTGTGTGTGTGTGTGTGTGTGTGTGTGTGTGTCTGTGTGTGCTGTGTGCATGCATGTGTGTCCTCTCCCTCAGCCTAAACTCAGCATGGCTAAGTGTCGCCGGAACGTGGAGAACTTCCTGGATGCCTGCCGGAAGATAGGCGTGTCAGAGGTGAGGCCCCACCCCCTCAGGCAGTAGCCCCACCCAGTAATTACATTCTGTAGTTTATGATATACAGCTTATACAACATATACTGTACATTATAGATCAGCCTAGCAGTTTGTGGCGGATCTATCCATCACACATCTGGGTGGACACTCCCACTTAGATGTGAAATGGATATATTTTAAATTTGTGGTGAGGTAGGGGCCCTATAAATACATACACATCCACCCCTTGGCTGTTTAGAACAAACTAGACATATTTAGGAAACAATCAGTGCCAGTTTATTTTAGCTGTAGCTAACGTAGCTGTAATTATATGTATTTCAAATTACAATCAGCCAAGAATTGTCAAGAATGACAAGCATGTGGCATTGCAGCTCTAGACCTGGGACGAAGACCGACAAAATAATACAGACCACTCATAATAATCATAAATAAATACATAAATAATCTAAATAAACCTTTTTTTTATACTTTGGAGCTATTTTGGAACACTTCCAAAGACTCTGATCATCTTGTGATCCTCTTGAGGGCCCAAGGGCCACATATTGAAGACCCGCCGTCTTCAATAGTCTGATGAATCCCAGATCTAGAACACTGCTGCCAGCGCTGCCCTGTCCTGTCACATCATCCCTGCTTCCTCCATCACACAGGAAGTGACCTTTGACCTGTCATGTCATGTGCTAGTGAATTGACTGGAATAGCGAGCAATATACAAATTATGCTGGTTGTGTGTGTATGAGATGCTTTGAATGTTTACCTCTCATCACATCCTAATGATTATACTCGACTAGTACTGTCTTTGAGGGGACAACATTGGGAATATGTCAATGTGGAGACATCATAGGGACTGTACATCATCTACTGTCTATTTGTGAGGACCAAATCAGGACCGTGTGTGTGAAGACAACATGGAGATTGTAGTATCTTTGTGGGGACAATATGGGAACTCTAGTACTAATATGATGTCTTTGTGAGGAAGGACTGAGGATGAGGACTGATGAAGGCTGTGTTGGGGGGAGGGGGGAGCCAACGGGGATTGAAGTGTCTTTGTGGGGACAGCATACAGATTCTAGTATCTTTGTGGGGACAAAATGAGGACTATGTCTTTGTGAGGACAACATGGGGACCACGTCTTTGTGAGGCTGCATGTGTCAACCCTGCCACACGTGGCTTTGCCGCGCTCTTCCGACGCACAGGACACAGGTAGACGTATAGGCCAGTGTATTGGCTAGATGATCACAGGCAGAGCATGTTACACATGCCAGGGCTCTCTCTCTCTTTCTCTGTCCCTCTGTCGGTCAAGATAGAGGTAAATAATAATGTTACCCATCATTATTAATTCTGGTTGTCTGGTATTGGAGAGTATGGCTGACGGGCTTCCAGTCTCTGTGTGTGTGTTCTGCTAACTGCCAAGTCAAAGGTACTACTAGCTCAATGCTATACAAGTCACTGCAAGAATGCTTCTGCAAGCTTTTGTGATCGTAACTTCGGCAAGCTAGCTAGCTAGCGCATTCCCGCTGAGCACCACCATCTCTCATTGCTTCTCGGCTTCTCATGTGCTTTCATCTGCTTACTGAGAGAGGAGACACAAACAGGGTTAGGCCAGGGTTAGGGGTCCGAGGGGAGAGCAAGGCACCAACACTGTCAGGGGTAGGGGTTATATTCCCAGGGTACAGCAAGGCAATACACTGTCAGGGGTAGGGGTTCTATTCCCAGGGTAGAGTAAGGCACCAACACTGTGAGGGGTAGGGGTTCTATTCCCAGGGTAGAGCAAGGCACTATACTGTCAGGGTAGGGGTTATATTCCCAGGGTAGAGCAAGGCACTATACTGTCAGGGTAAGGGTTATATTCCCAGGGTAGAGCAAGGCACTATACTGTCAGGGTTTGGGGTTCTATTCCATGTGTAGCTCAGTAGGTAGAGAATGACTCTTAACACTGCAGGGTTAGGGGTACTATTCCCTGTAGGTAGAGCAAGGCACTAACACTGCAGGGTTTCATTCCCAGGGTAATATATCAATAGAGTGGTGTTCTCTCTTCTCTCTCATGAAGCAGCCCATCTTATCACTATGGTTTCCCATGCCGGCCACGCCCCGCTCCTCCCTGTTCTGTGACCTTTGAACCCTATGCCCATTGGTTAACCACCTGCCTTCTTTCTTTCTCTTCACTTTGCGTCTGGATCGACATTTTGTCTCTCCCTCTCCCCCCCTTCCATCTCTCCAACTCTCTCTTCATAATTTTCCTCCACCTCTCCTCCCTCTGTCCTCCACCTCTCCCTCTCTCACCTTGTTTTCCTCCATGTCTCCCTGTCTCTCTCACCCTCCTCTTCCCTCCCTCCCTCCATTCTGTGTACTGTGTACTCTCGTGATGACCACCTCATCCTCTCTAACCCCGCCCCCCTCCCCTGATTGGCCCTTCTCCTGACCAGTCATCTCTCTGTTCACCGTACGACATCACCCAGTGTCGCTTGAGTCCGCTCCGCTCCACGGTGCAGGCGCTGGTTGCCTTGGAAACGACCCCTCCCCCTCGACCCGGAGACGCTAAACAAGACAGCATGGTCGCCAGGAAGTCGCCACGGGAGCTCTCTTCAAGCCCCGCCCCTCGGTCGAAAAAGGCCCCCTCATTGGTCTGTGCCACCACCCAGACCCCCGCCCCCGCCTGGCAGATGTGGGACCTGATTGGCTCCAGCCTGATGCACATCTTCTGCCTGGTCCTGCTGTTTGTGGCCTACAGCTGGAGCGAGCTCACCTAGCCAATAGGAAGAGAGACTCGTCACTCTCCTACTAGCCCCGCCCACCACCCACCTCCATCTTCCTGTCCTTCACCTCCTCTTTCTACTCCTCTTCTCCTCCTCCTCCTCCTCCTCCTCCTCCTCCTCCTCCTCCTCCTCCTCCTCCTCCTCCTCCTCCTCCTCCTGTGTTTGACTGCTCGTTGACTAATATCTTGTTGCAATAAAAGCTCCACAGGCGCTTTTCTGGAGAACAAGAGGCTAATGGGGAGTTGGAGTCACACACAAAACATCTTAGTGTCGCAACGTAGGCTCATATTTCACAGCCAGGACTACAACTTCTGTGTGCAAAAATGTAGAGAGATGGCTTAATTTCAGCCACTAGTTCAACCATCAGCCATCACAAACATCTGGTTCCCTCTGCTCAACGTCTGGAGAGAGCAGTCATGGTTTCTTATGCCCATTTTTCTTTAGTGGCCGCCCTGTCCGTTGGTTTGTAAATGTCAAATGTCAAATGTAGATACTCTGCTATCTGCCGAACTCTCTCTCCTCAACTGAGCTGCAGACACGCAGTTACCGGGTTGGTTTAAACAATAGTGAAAAGCCACGGCTTCTCTCATACTGCCCAAAGTCATTTACATATACATCAGGAGCGTGCTCGGTTTCTAGCTGTACCTGCACTCATGGAAAAGCCAAGTTGGGACTGTTGGGAAAGTTGGGACACATTTGTGTTATGCACTGTAGAGTCAGCGTGCTACCTGATCACCTGCATAGGACACTTAAACAGCAAATCTAATTTAAAACACGGCCATTTCTAGATGCCGGCCCCGGCCCCAGGCCAATCGAGATCAGTACCGAATCACCAAGTTTGCCACGCACATTTCTCCAGCTGGACTAGTCCCTAGACGACCAGCAGGGGGTCTCGTAAGACCCTAGTAAAGCCCTTATAATGGAAACGTGCACTGTGTAACACACTGGAAAACACCAGTTGTTGACAATGTGATTGCTGAAATGTTTGACACACAAGCCCCTGGGTGGACCAAACCATGCGTGGATGTTTCATTCATTTCATTGTGTTCATTTGTACATTCTTAAGTATTTAAGGTATTTCAAAAGTGGCGGGGTTCAGGTGGAATCAGACCACAACAACGGAGTCATTCAGGCCTCTTCTAATCCCCTGTACTGTGAACCAGTCCAAACTTCACCATCGTCACCACTACGACGGTGTGACGTCACTCCGGGAAAACACTCGGTAACATCTGAGCAGGATGTAGGAATGTCCTCGCTCTCCTGATGTTAGTTTAGATACTTCATCATCGTCATCATATTTATCATCACCATCGTCATAGTCATCATCATCATCGTCATCATCATCATCATCATCATCGTTGTCTCCCAGACTGTTAACTTGATGTTGCTGTGGTGATTTAAATGTGAAGCACAAAGGCCCGGTCAGGTCAGGTCATGGACTTATGACTCATGAATCAATGAATTTTAGGTTTAAGGCTTTTTTAACGCTGTGAAGGACACATCATTTCATTTTGGGGGGTTTTAACGTGAAGCAATGCTTATTTTAGACACATATTTTAAATAGTATAATAGAACTCGTGGTCTATTCTGTATCCGTTAATAGTAGTAAATGTTTATTTGTTTCACATAACGTATTTATTTCCCAAGCGACCAGGACCATATGCAGAGAGTTATTAAGGGCTATAGGGTTAAATATAAACTGTTTTAAGAGAATTATTTAAGAGAATCTCAACGCTATCTCAATATACTGTCAAATCGCCATAGAAACATACCAGCCCACTTGCTGTATGTTCCATTTAAAGGATGGGCTAGTTCAAATATTTCCCCACAGGGATGTGTTATATTCTAAATGTCCTGGCTAGACAACCAGTTGTCTAGGCTCAACGGCTCAACACAAACATCCATAGTCTCCAAATATTCAGCCCATGTTTTCCATGTTTGGATTTTGTAATGATTTGATTGGATGGTGTATTTTTCTCCGAGTGTTGATTGGACGAGGTGTTTTTATGGGATGTGATGATTGGACAAGCTGTTTTTATGCGCCGTTCTGATGTGTGCCAGGGATAATAAATGTTAAAAGTTTGGAAACCTTGACAACTGTTCACTCAGTTTTTAATGAAAGAGGTGGATGAGTTGAATCACCAACAGCTACTCCATGTTCTACAATATTACAATATGTTATAATACTACTTTTTTAACATATTCTCTTCCTCATCTACCTCTAAATCTGTCCTCCACTCCCTCCCCCTCCAACTGAGGTCTCTCTCTCTCTCTCTCTCTCTCTCTCTCTCTCTCTCTCTCTCTCTCTCTCTCTCTCTCTCTCTCTCTCTCTCTCTCTCTCTCTCTCTCTCTCTCTCTCTCAGGACAAGCTGTGTCTCCCCCACCACATCCTGGAGGAGAGGGGTCTCATCAGGGTGTGTGCCACCGTCCAGGCCCTGCTGGACCACAATCCCACCAAGCAGACCCTCCTCACATGATGGTCCTCCTCACAGAGGAGCCAATCACACAACACATCACAAGACCCCCCCCCCCGAACACCCCCCTCCCCCCCCGAACTCCCACTGTGTAGAGAGCTCACTTCCTGTGACCTGTGTGACCCTCAGTAAGTAAACCCCATCCTCAGAGCGAGAACAACAGCAATAAGAAGATGAGCATAAGAACAGCAAGGAGGAGGAATGTGGAGTCCTTCGATTAATCATTTGACAAAGCAATATCCGAAACGTGTAAAAGGAACGGATATCCCTCCCTCTCTCTCTCTCTCTCTCTCTCTCTCTCTCTCTCTCTCTCTCTCTCTCTCTCTCTCTCACCGCTACTATCCGCACATTCGAGCACTGTGGCGTGTCCTGTCCTGGGCTTCTTGTCCACAAACTCCTAGACACCTATAGACCTCCCAGGAACTTGAGGAACCTGTTCATCTAGCCACCAGCCCAGGATCCTGCCTGGCAGCCTCTATTGGTTGCCCCGACCAATAGGAATAGTGGAAATGGAGTGACCACAAACCGTAAGCAGTAGTTGAAATGTGACAACACCCCCTATCTTAGACGGTGTGTAACCTGTGTACAGGTAAGGCTGTGGCTCTTCTCTAAGGCCCAGTTCCACATGCATGACAAACACCACGCTAGACAACGCACACAACAGGACGGACTTGTCTTCAACTCCTGAACTTTCCTCTTTCATTTAAATTACAATATTACAATATTACAAATTACAAATTTGGATATTATTTTTACCAAACTCACAGTCTAGCCTTTTAAGTGGCTGCTCAGATTTACATACACACTTTAAGAATATTGCTTTATTGTTAATATATAATGTTTTTAAGGTGAAATGAGTGCTGCCGTTTTTGTAGCCTCGGCCGACACTGCCGACCACACGTAGCTTCCGATGCCCCCTGGCGGTTGAGTTATGTAACGCACTGTATTTACCAGCAGTCTTCCTGCTAAAAAACTTTCTTCAGCTCTCTGAACGGGAGGATAAATACCAAAAGGTTTCAAGTATTTACAAACTGCAGTTTTTATTTGTATTATTAATTGTAATGCTTTATTTATGATACAAAACATCACATGCTAAATATTTGAATTGTTGTAAGCTTATACCTTAAAAAAAGAAGAAATATCTTAAATATTTTTCTCTAATATATTTTAGGTAAAGTTGTGTATATTTTATAATGTTTTACAATAACCTTTTGGGACTGTTTAAAAACTCCAACATTAGTTGATAGATTATTTTATAATGCCACTTTTTGGATTTATATTTATGAAGCTTTTCATTCACAGATCAGATTATCTGACCTGACCGTCGTATCTGATGTCCAACATAGAATTTTGATTGAACTGTGTGTGTGTGTGTGTGTGTGTGTGTGTGTGTGTGTGTGTGTGTGTGTGTGTGTGTGTGTGTGTGTGTGTGTGTGTGTGTGTGTGTGTGTGTGTGTGTGTGTGTGTGTGTGTGAGAGAGTGAGTGAGTTCCAGAATATTGTGGAAAAGTTGCCAAAACAAATGGAGTTTGTTGTAGCTCCTCTAGAACCAAGTTGAGTAAAGTGTTTATTTGGTGACCTGAAGTGTGGTCTGTTACTACTGTAATATTACTATAATATTACTGTAATACTGTCTAGTTTAACATGCTGAATATATCAACGCCCCCTGTCTTCCAAGTGGTTAAAGGGCCATACCCGTCTGGGTGACCAAACCATCCTGTCGCTCCTGGCTTCAGTGAAACACTCGTTACCAATATCATTTGTCTTAAGCACTTCATTGGGCTTTTTCTTCCAAAGAGCTTTTTGTGTGAACACATCTGCTCTTTGGCAGAATCGTAGGTAAGGAAGTCATTTTGACAAATGATGTCGGTAACGGATGTTTTGGTGACCCAGATCAGGTATTGTCATTGTTTGTTCTGCTGCTCATGAATATTCATTTATACAGACCACTGGCGTTTGGCTGAATGGACACCTGAGCAATGACGTAATGTCACCACGGTAGCACGATGGAAACAAGGGCCTTGATTAGCAAGCGTTTCTAAGCAAAATTAGCAACATTTTAAGATGGGTTCAAGCTGATATCAGACACGATGCGTTGACATCTGTCTGTATCAGATACCCAACATGCTCAGCATTACTACCAACCCAATACACTATGACTATTAACATGTTTTGAGTTTTGGTTTGGTGTCTTGATATGACATTTTTACTTTTGCCGTCTGTACAGTACTGTATAAAGACATAACTCATATGAGGCCAAACAAACACTTATCCTGCACTTTAAATTAAACTATTTATTTGTTTTGGCAATGGAATATTTGAATCAGATGTATGGTTTGGGCCACTAGAGGGCCGTGATGTATGCGTGTAAATGCTTTCCGCTGTTCACGTGTTGTACATAGTATGAAAAAAACCCAAAAAACACTTTTATACTTTTCTTATTGGGAGAAAACGTATTTTTCACGTGATTTGTAACATTTATTGTTGAAGCTTTTTTATGTAATTCTTTCTTTTACGTCTGTGTATTTTGTACAGAATCCCCTGTTCCTTGTGCATGAAGCAGCCCATAATAACCTGTATATACTGTACCGTTATTCCCTTCAATGTATTAAAGACCTGCTGTAACACACCACCGGACGTCTGCTCTGAGCTGTCTGTCCTACAAACACAGCTCTACGTAGAACACACACAAAGATACAAATATGTATTGATTGATTTTTATTACTTTAATCAAAAAGTAGTCTCATTGGCTGCACAACACTGTGACACCGTCAGCCAGACAGAACCAAAACAAACCAACTCCCCAAGTGAACATTACGGTGCAGAACCCAGGAGGGTTCTCGAGTGCCGTGAAGACGGCCGCTGGGTTCTAGGCGTTCAGGTACTTGGCGTGGTGCTTGATGTGGTCGCCCATGAAGGAGTAGATGAAGAAGTAGCTGTGGTCGTAGCCCTGGAGAGGAGAAACACATTCAAATAGGCTAGCATCACACTGGGATATAACAGAGTACTGCTTCATGTGAACCATTGTCCATTTGTTCGTTTCGGACTAATGGATACTAATTCTGGGCATTTAAAAACATGTAAACTGTACTGACGGGCTGGCGTCGGAACACAATGGGGATCTTCTTGGCGGAGCAGGCGGCGATCAGGTGGTCAGGAAGCAGCTGGCTGGAGGACAGGAACTGGTCATCGCCACCCTGGTCTATCAGGATGTCCAGCTGGGGGCCGTCGTAGGACGCCGCTAACACCGTGGCATCGTAAGCCTGAGGAGACGCGTAACGTTGAAGCTAACGACGTAGCATTGTATATGCCTGGAGACACATTGTGAAAGCGCTGCAGCTAACTAGCTAGCAGTGTATTTAACACTGTAGCTAACTAGCAAGCACTGTAGCTTACTAGCCAACATTGTAGCCAAATAGCCCACACTGTAGCTGACACTGTAGCCGACACTGTTGCCAACATTGTAGCCAATAAGCCAACACTGTAGCCAACTAGCCAGCACTGTAGCCAACAATTTCACAGTTGTTGACACTTTAGCTCACTAGCTAGCACTGTAGCTAACTAGGCGACACTCTCGTTCACCAATGTGGTAACATCATACGTCTTATTGTAGCGTTATTCAAGTGATTAAGGAGCGGTGTGATGACATCACCTCCCAGGTGGACTTGTCAGTTCCCAGGTATCCTGAGAAGGCCTTCTGACCCCAGGGACACTGAATGGGGTTACAGATAGGAGCAAATGCTGACACCGTCTAGAGGGAGGGATGGAGAGAGAGAGAGAGATGGTGAGGTGATGGAAATATTCAAT
Source organism: Muraenolepis orangiensis (assembly GCA_027704905.1). Classification (NCBI taxonomy): domain Eukaryota; kingdom Metazoa; phylum Chordata; class Actinopteri; order Gadiformes; family Muraenolepididae; genus Muraenolepis; species Muraenolepis orangiensis. Next base: position 6,445,863 of record CM051015.1, on the reverse strand, counting down.
ACAAACAGCTTTACTGGCAAACGTTTAGCTTGCAGGTCGGCATCCCCGTTAATGAATGTGTGGGGAAAGTAAGTAGAAAAATAGATTTTACATTAGTTGAACAATGATTTGTGCTTTTTTTGGTCCAAAACCTGCCATATTTTGATTAAATCTGAAGTATATGGGGGCTTTAGCTCCGGGTGGCGGCAGGTACCTTGTATTTCCCAGGGTTCCTCAGGGTGCAGACCAGCGCCCCGTGACCCCCCATGGAGTGACCTGAGATCGACATCCGGTCAGGGTCCGCTGGGAAGTTAGCATTGATCAGCTTGGGGAGCTAAAACAAACAAACAAACAAACAAACAAACACACACACTCTTACTAGCTTCAAAGTGTACATGAATATCGACAAAACGTATATAGTCTGATTTGTCATACAGTCGCTGAGTTATAACCAACAATGTAGAGCTAAAGACTGGAGACAAAGAATCAGATTGGACCCCCTGGTGTGATGCCATCTCTCAGAAAAGCCAATCAGATTTCAGGGTGATGTAGAAGCACGTTGTTGTTATGGTGACATCATGTTATGATGTAACGTTACCTCGTCGGTGACGTAGGAGTACATGCGGTAGTTGGCGCTCCAGGGGCCCTGGGTGGCGTCGACGTAGAAGCCCGCGCCCGTGCCAAAGTCCCAGCTCTCCTCCTCACCCTCAATCCCACAGCCCCCTGGAGGATCATGGGAATACAGGGGGGGGGGGGGGGGGGATGGCCTCATGACCACTAGCGTGTGTGTGTGTGTGTGTGTGTGTGTGTGTGTGTGTGTGTGTGTGTGTGTGTGTGTGTGTGTGTGTGTGTGTGTGTGTGTGTGTGTGTGGTGTGGGGGACGTGGTCCTACGTGGGCTGGTGTCTGGGGCCACGATGATGATGCCGTGGTCCGCCGCCGCCTGCTGGGCACCCGCTTTTGTGATGAAGTTCTGCTCCGTGCACGTCAGCCCTGCACACACACACACACACACACACACACACACACACACACACACACACACACACACACACACACACACACACACACACACACACACACACACACACACACACACACACACACACACACACACACACACACACACACACACACACACACACACACACTTAGTTCTACCCTCCCTGTATTGGTGTGTTGTGTAGTGTTGCGTTGAGCGTGGCCTCACCGGAGAGCCAGTAGAAGACGGGACACTTGTCGCTCTCTGCTTTGGGAGGAATATAAACGGCAAACTTCATCTTACACTGAAGCTCAGAGCTGGAGAGAGAGAGAGATGATACCACAACCCAATATCAACTATAATAATTCATTTATTTGTATAGAGCTATCAATAACTGTGTGGTGTGTGTGTTGTGTGTTGTGTGTACCTGTCATGTTCAAACACCTTCTGGTAACCACCAGCACATTTATTGGAGGAGACTTGAGTGAGCGCCATCTTGCTGAGATCTGCAGAACAAACATTTAGAGAGAGAGAGATTTAGTTGTTCTCTATTTAATATGTCCGCTTTGGCAATGGACGCTTTCCATGCCAATGAAGCCTCTTGAATCGTAACGGTATATGAGGACATCCGAGGACGTACGGACAGTGGCCAATGCATGTATTCATGCATAATAAACAGACAGAAAAATATATACATACAACTGCAAACTGTTCCAGTCGCACTCCTGCACAAGTTGGGACCGGGGATCAGTCGGTTCAACAACGACCACATACAGTGTGCCAATGTATTGATGCAGAAATTCAAGATAGAAATATGCGGAAAGAAAGGAATGGGAATGGGCAGAATAAAGTGTTCGTGCTGGACGGGGTAACTACCATGCTACGTTAGCAGTAGGGTTAACGAGGGGGAACTGATTCCTTATTCCTTTCCATATAACTTCATATGTCTTATAACTAATCTTAATCCTGCATGACGTGCACTGTGACAGGCCTGCAGACATCGGCTACTGATAAAAGTTACCGTCCGCTACGTCAATTACTCCTTAACTCTTCTCTCTGTCGCGGGTCGTCGACTGGCGACTGGGCACACTAAGCAGAGCGACTGGGCACACTAAGCAGAGCGATTGGCATTGATCGATTGGCGATTGATCTTTATTCATGAAAGGAAAAACGAAAAACGTACGAACCGAAGTGTTCGCTGGCTCGGGTTCAGAGTCCACCACCACGGCGTGTTACGTCGCAGGCGTCAGACGCCGTAAGAGACGTCAGTCTGACGCCGGTGCGTCAGACGGACAGAAGAGGGCGCTGTTGTTCGAAAAAAAACCATATAACGCTTTTTCTTCAATTTGACCATTTAAAATCACCAACCTTCTGAAACGAATTACATTCCGTGTCAACGTGATAACTGTTCAGTAGTGTACAGACATGCACAAGCCAATTTGTTCTGTTACTTTGTTCTGTAATCCTTTTACTTTACCCAGCAATGTGCATTGTAATTACATTAGATTACATTATATTCAAATGTATTGTCAGTGTACACAACAGTACAGTAGTAGTACAGTACATCAAAGGGAATTTGGCATCTAACCAGAGTGCAAATGTAACAGTCAAGTGCATGGTAATATATAATGTACAGTTGTTGAATAATATGTAAAAACTACCACTAACATTTATACTAAGGTATAAAATAACTTATAGAGTTGGTATGAAATATGTGCAGAATTGTGGGTATATATATATAAACAAGGTAAGTATACAAGTAATCAAATCAAATATAACAGCCAGCCATGTCACAGCCAGCCCCTCTGTGGCCTAGTGGAGTTGACTGTTGAGCATCAACCCTAGTGACTAACGGCTTCAAGTCCCACTGAGGTCGGTCTCCTTGGCAATGTAATCATTTTGGAGAAGTAAATATGTTGTGTAAAGTCAACGTCAAATATGACCTCCAACCATGTGTCAGCCAGCACCTCTGTGGCCTAGTGGAATTGGCTGGTGGCCATACACCCTGAAAATATGGGTTGAAGTCCCACTGAGCTTAGTCTCCTTAGAGATGTATTTCTTATGGTAAATTAAATGTCAAATAAACCTTCTGACCTGTTTATAACCTGGATCTCCGTGGTGCAGTTGAGAGAGCTGTTTGTTATCAGCTCTGGACACTGGATTTAAGTCCTATACAACGTCATGTTGTTAATGTAACAAAATCATGTGATTTGTGATGTTAAATATACCCCCTGCGCCTCCCCCTATGATCTCCAACATCTCCTGCTCTGAAACACGGGGAATAATACGTCTTTAGAATACTATTGGAACTACAATATATACTACAGACAACACATAACTAGGTGGTACCTACAATTGTGTAGTGTTGAAGAACCCAGTGCTGTAGGGTTGACTGTAGCAGCCAACTCTATAAGATACAAGATACAAGATATTTATCGGCCATTTGTAACAAGTACAATGGAATGCTTACTCCCCATTCCCTACCGCATGAATGAGTATGAATCTCCAAAACTACCATAAAAATTATATATACAATAAAAATGAACAAAAAAAGAACAGCAAAGTGACTGATAGAAGCCATAACAGTAGGTACCTAGTAAACACTAGGTTCTACTGTTAACACAAATCAAGGTACTTCAGTAAACACTACACAACACAAGGTACTACATTCTACACTACTAGGTACTACAATACTAAATACTTCAATATGAGATAATCGGTACTACAGTCTACACTACTAGGTACTACAATATTAGATAATAGCTATTACACTACACAATACTAGGTCCTCTATCGACTGATTAACACATGCTAAATCACTACATTATTATATTAAAATCAGTCGACCTTTGATCTTTAGGGGATTAATGAAGCGTCACCTTACCTTAAAAATGTTAAGGTAAGGTGACGCTTCATGTGTCAGGGGGTGTCATGGTGACACCCCCTGAACCCAACAAGGATTTTAACTTAAAATCCTTGTGGGTTCAGGGGTGTCATGTGACACCCCTGAACCAACAGGATTTTAAGTTAAAATCCTTGTTGGGTTCAGGGGGTGTCCCCATGACAGCGCCGGTCATCTGGTCCTGCATGAACGTTGAGCAGCTGCACACAGGAAGCCAATTGATAGAATTATACCATATATATACCGTTATATATACAATAACTTTATACTAATATAGTAACTTAATGTCAAACTGGTCAATATGTCAACACTCATTACATTTCTAATACAAATTAATATATATTTATGAAAATATGAATACTAGTATACTTCCACTACATCGTGCAATAGGTTAACTATACATAATAGAATCTGAACACATGATTAGGATTACTTCAATACTAGTATACCATTAATTAATACTAATTATTAACACAATCCAGGAATCCAGCAGTAGCTTGGCAGCCGCCATGGTACAAGTCACAGGTCAACCACTAGAGACCCAAGGTCAGGCTCTGGGAGGAGCAGAGCATGATGGGAGATGAGGTGGGTCTGTTTAAACTACAACAAAAACACTACAAGTTCACTTTGACTTATGAGTCAAGAAAATATTTACTTTATATTCCCAGACGGGAAATGTGCCACAACAGAAACAGTAATATAATTAAAAATAGATACAAAATAACAATTAACAAACTACAATTAACAGAGTGTAGATGCAAAATGAATCTTAATAGACAGTGACATTCACTTATTATTCAATATTAACTCTGACGATGAATGAGGGTTAATGGGTGGTGAAGAGGATGTATAATGTGCTTCATGCTAAATATAACAGTAAATATGAATACAGGCTCCACTAGATTCTACGAAGAGGTCCCCGGGGAGGGCAAAGAATGAGGTGTGTTTAACAGTACAAATATACAATCTTCTCCTCTCTGGGGTTTCTTTCTCGGCCAGGTTTCTAAAGAAACACAACCCAGGCTGGTCTCTTGACCGGTTAGTGGTGGGTCTTGGGTACAGGCAGGCTGGTCTCTTCACCGGTTAGTGGTGGGTCTTGGGTACAGGCAGGCTGGTCTCTTCCCCGGTTAGTGGTGGGTCTTGGGTACAGGCAGGCTGGTCTCTTCACCGGTTAGTGGTGGGTCTTGGGTACAGGCAGGCTGGTCTCTTCACCGGTTAGTGGTGGGTCTTGGGTACAGGCAGGCTGGTCTCTTCACCGGTTAGTGGTGGGTCTTGGGTACAGGCAGGCTGGTCTCTTCCCCGGTTAGTGGTGGGTCTTGGGTACAGGCAGGCTGGTCTCTTCACCGGTTAGTGGTTGGTCTTGGGTACAGGCAGGCTGGTCTCTTCACCGGTTAGTGGTGGGTCTTGGGTACAGGCAGGCTGGTCTCTTCACCGGTTAGTGGTGGGTCTTGGGTACAGGCAGGCTTTTCTCTTCACCGGTTAGTGGTGGGTCTTGGGTACAGGCAGGCTGGTCTCTTCACCGGTTAGTGGTGGGTCTTGGGTACAGGCAGGCTGGTCTCTTCCCCGGTTAGTGGTGGGTCTTGGGTACAGGCAGGCTGGTCTCTTCACCGGTTAGTGGTGGGTCTTGGGTACAGGCAGGCTGGTCTCTTCACCGGATATTCTCTTCCCCGGTCCCCGGGGAGGGCAAAGAATGAGGTGTGTTTAACAGTACAAATCTACAATCTTCTCCTCTCTGGGGTTTCTTTCTCGGCCAGGTTTCTAAAGAAACACAACCCAGGCTGGTCTCTTCACCGGTTAGTGGTGGGTCTTGGGTACAGGCAGGCTGGTCTCTTCACCGGTTAGTGGTGGGTCTTGGGTACAGGCAGGCTGGTCTCTTCACCGGTTAGTGGTGGGTCTTGGGTACAGGCAGGCTGGTCTCTTCCCCGGTTAGTGGTGGGTCTTGGGTACAGGCAGGCTGGTCTCTTCACCGGTTAGTGGTGGGTCTTGGGTACAGGCAGGCTGGTCTCTTCCGGTGGGTCTTGGGTACAGGCAGGCTGGTCTCTTCACCGGTTAGTGGTGGGTCTTGGGTACAGGCAGTAAACTTTGAATCCAAGTGCCTGGCAAATTGGTGGGTCCAAATTGTATTGCATCAATGATCTGTTAACACCTTTTAAAATCACAGATTCATAAAGCCACAAGGCTTGTATGTTACATATACACTATAATAAAGTTGGTGTAGACTAATTGGTGTTATATACAATCAAAAACGAATAATATCAGTGTTTTTATTCTAAATATGGTCCAATATGACGTTAAAATGCATTATCATCATGCATTTTTAAATAATGTGACATTTTTTCAGACGGCTGCGCTTCCCCACCCCACGTCCCAGGCCGCCCTTGCTGAGGTCTCAAGGAAGTACATTGTCGAGTGTATAAAGTTTGGATGAGCGGTTCTCTAAAAAGCTGCAAGCAGCAATACAAGCAATCTAACCTTTTTTGAACCGTTTGAAAGGGTTGTGCACTATTAATAGTAATTACAGAGTCAGTGTGTCCTGTTTATAATAAACTTCTATGTTGTAATGTATATAATATGCCATTTGAGTTAATGTATCAGATTAAAATGTGTTCATGTACTAAAATAGAGAGGTGAGTTAAACTATATATATTCACTGTCTAAGATGTTTTGAATGCTTTAATGATAATTTATAAACCATTGCAAATATGTGCATCCACACACAGACACACACACACACACACACACACACACACACACATAAAGCAGAATATTATCCAGGGCGTGTTGATCACTCATCAGTATCTATCCAATTCCAATCTATCCAGTAGAGTGTGTGTGTATGTGTATGTGTATGTGTGTGTGTGTGTGTGTGTGTGTGTGTGTGTGTGTGTGTGTGTGTGTCTGTGTGTGTGTGTGTGTGTGTGTGTGTGTGTGTGAGAGAGACAGAGAGAGAGAGAGAGAGACAGAGAGTGCACACGTATGTGTGTGTGTAATCATAAATGTTTCGTTGGATTCAAATGTTATTTGAGGACTCTTCTATAAGCTAAATTTCTTTGCAATCTTGAAAAAATGTTGATTTCCTGTTTGTTTTATAATATATTTGTAGTTAATTTATTTTGTGACATCACACAATATCAACGCAGTGTCCAGGGTTGTAACATCCCACATTGGGTCCAGGGTTCATCTTGTTGGCGAGGAGACAGCAGCGAGGATGTGATTGGCCGGCGAGCGAGACGTACATTACGGACAGGATGCAAGGTGTCGTACCTCGTAGCAGTTTGATCTCCGATGCTACTCACAGAGCTAATCAGGTTTAGCCAAAGCTATTAGCCCCAAGACACTAAACACAGCAGTGCTGCTGTCTGAGGCCTTAGCATATTAATGATAAGCTAATCAAATAACATGCTAGCTCTGTCCAGTGCATGTATCCATCTGTGAAGGACTGAATGGCGGACAGGTATGTAGGAGGTTGTTATTATACCTAAATACAAAAAACGTGTACTAAAGACCAAACAAAGGAAAAACAAGGTCAAATTTTAAAAAGTATCAAATCGATGGGTGAATGAGGCTTAACAAACCATAACCAAACACAGGAAGTGAAATGAAAACATTGCCACAATCCCCACAATGGAGACTATACTAAAGGGGTTGAAATGAACACATTAGGGGAGGACCAAACCATCCAGCAGCCCCAGTTCCCCCCCCCCCATGAGCCTCCTGTAATGGACTGACCCAATCAGTCCCAATCAAGCAGCCACACCTGTCGTTAAACCCAGCTGCTGTGTGACTCTGGCCTCAGAGGTAAACTCAGATAAAGATAAATATGTTATATGAAACAAAGCTATGCATCATCATTATCTGAACTGGATTGTGTATGTGCAATATTGCATTTAAAATAAATGCGTGTAAAACATGTATGGCTGGAACCCTTGCCCTCACATATCACATAAGGGTTCAACTAAATTACACATAAGGGGAGGAACACAAAGAACAGCCCAGCAAAGACACCGCCATTAAAACGCAAGTCTTCCCACCCATGAGCTACACATAATGGACTGACCTAATCAGTCCCAATGAATCAGCCCCACCTGTTAAACCCAGCTGCTGTGTGACTCTGGCCTCAGAGGTCAACTCAGATAAAGATAAATATGTTATATGAAACCAACTACATGCCATCATTATCTGAACTGGATTGTGTATGTGCATCTATGTATGTATGTATGTATGTATGTATGTATGTCTGTATGTCTGTATGTATGTACAATATGTTTGTATGTATGTATGTGCATCTATGTATGTATGTATGTATGTATGTGTGTATGTATGTGTGTATGTATGTATGTGCATCTATGTATGTATGTATGTATGTGTGTATGTATGTGTGTATGTATGTATGTGTATGTTTGTATGTATGTATGTATGTATGTACAATATGTATGTATGTATGTATGTATGTATGTACAGTATGTATGTATGTGTGCCTATCTATCTATCTATCTATCTATCTATCTATCTATCTATCTATACCTATACTTAATAGAGTGCCTTGCATGTTGGAATCCCCGGTTAGCTAATGTGAAACTTGAAAAGTAACTTGAGGTTTGTCCTGAAGCTACATGTGTTGTCAGATCTTGCTGTTTTATGTTGAAAGGTCAAAAATGTGCCTACTTCCTCAATAGTTTGTGTGTGTGTGTGTGTGTGTTGTGTTAGAGCCATGTTGTGCAGTGACTTATTATGAACAATTGATTATGAATGAGTCATATGTTATTGGTTAATTAGTGTGTGTAATGTGTCTTTCCCCCTCTGAAACTTCCATCCCAGTTTTCTTCAGTGAAACACGGTGTTACTCTGCCCCTTTCAGTTCTGGTTTCCGGCCCAGGCTCTGTGCTGTCTCCCCCCCTTCCAGACCGCTGATTGACAGGCTATTCTCAGATCCAATAGATCAGTTTATTAGCGGTAGCCAATAACTAAGAACTACAGTGACCAATTGTCCTGGGACTGTGACATCACCTGCCACAAGTTGGACCAATCAGGACGATCCGTTGCACTGAACCGTGTTGGACCAGAGAGAGCACTGTGGTTCCTGACAATCCACAGTACTATATTGCATAATTACTTAATTAGTTACTTAATTAACTGCTGATGTTTATCAATCTTTTTGCATAGCATTTACCATACCTTTTGTGTTTCACATTTTTATATATATATTTTTTCTTCTGATTTAGTGTTATCTTGAGCTGAGCAATTGTATGAGAAAATATTTCCCCTGAGATCAACAAAGAAATTTTAATCTCTTCCATTCTCATCAAATCACTCGCTAGTGCTGGCTAACAGCTAACTGCTTTAGCCTCTGGGTTCCAGATTTAGTAGCTTGAAACCTGAGCAACAGATGAGTTCCTACAGGCGATCATCACCTCAGTTATACTCTCAGTCTGTGAGTATAACTGAGTATAAGTCTAAATGAATGACAGAAAGAAGATAGTGATGCTAATATATCCATCTGTTGACACAGAAGTTCCACTCTGTAGCGCTACATACAGTTCAGACTGAGGACACACTGTGTGTGTGTGTGTGTGTGTGTGTGTGTGTGTGTGCGTGGGTGTGTGTGTTTTGAAGGCCATCTTGTGTGAGGAGCTGTCTCCGCCTGACAAACACACTTGCTGCTCTCTCTCTCTCTCTCTCTCTCTCTCTCTCTCTCTCTCTCTCTCTCTCTCTCTCTCTCTCTCTCTCTCTCTCTCTCTCTCTCAGAGGTGTGATCCATCCAGGCGATGTGTATATTAACCCAGCATATTAAAAAGGAAGTGTGCACAACGGATCCGACCAAATGTATGCGACAAATGATTACTAACGCAAAAAATGACCTTCTCAGCTGCCATAGTGACCACCTTGCGTAACAAGCAACTCACCAGGGTTCCCGTTTCTATAAACATTCTGCTACGTTTTGTCTGGGCTGAACGCGCCCCTGGTGTTCTAATGAGTGACAGGTGAGGCTTGGGGGGGGTGGGGCTTATGGCTGTTGTGAATCAGGTGTGAAATATTCAGAAAGTCTCCTCCTCTAGAGCCTGCCTGTTGTTCCCAAGGAAACCAAGGGGGTTGGGGAGGGAGGGATGAGAGAGAGAGAGAGAGAGAGAGAGAGATGAGAGAGAGAGAGAGAGAGAGAGAGAGAGAGAGAGAGAGAGAGAGAGAGAGAGAGAGAGAGAGAGAGAGAGAGAGAGAGAGAGAAAGAGAGAGAGGGGGGGGGTGCTAAAGCATTTTTATGTTATATTATATAGGGCTGAATGAACACAAACACACTCACAATCACACACACACACACACACACACACAAACACACACATGTACATATTTAACATGTCATTTTGCTTCTCTTTTTTTGTTTATTTTTATTGTATATCTTATTGTTTTGTAGATGTATACTGCTGTATACTGTGTACTTGTTACAAATGGCAAATAAAAATATCTTGTATCTTGTATCTTTTAACACACACACATACATAAGAGAGATGGTTGAATGGAGGGCGGGAGGGAGAGAGAGAGAGGAGGAAAGGGGAAGAAAGAGAGAGAAATAGGGAGGAGAGAGGGAGATAAGGGGCGAGGCTTCACCAGGTGATGACTGACCCCCTTATAGTAAAATGTCGGTGTCGTGGATCATTCAAATACCAGGCCTATGCCTGATTGGTGCTGCTGGCTGGGCGTGTCTGTCTGAGTTGATACAGTGCTGTGATTGGTTGGTAAAAAAGTAAATTGTGTTCCGCCCCACCATCATTGCCCCCCCCCCCCCTCAGCAGCCAGTAAAAACCAACAGGAAGTACGTCATCAGAGGGGCGACGTGATTGGCGCTCCGCTTACCGGGTGATGGATGTGGCGCCTGGCTTACCCAGACGCTCATCTGCATAAAGCTCACTTCAATTAACTTTTATGTATATGAAGGCGTCACGTGCAACCTCTGATATTAACAAAACATGGTCAGACCGGCCGTCACTCATCATGAACATGTTAGGCTCGTGTTAATGGAATACAATCATGTTCATGTTGTTCAAGTTCAAGTGTAAATGTAGCATAACATAACCTGACATAACATTACCTGACATAACATAACCTGACATAACATAACCTGACAAAACATTACCTGACATAACATTATCTGACATTACATAACCTGACATAACATAACCTGACATAACATAACCTGACATAACATTACCTGACATAACATAACCTGACATAACATAACCTGACATAACATAACCTGACATAACATTATCTGACATTACATAACCTGACATAACATAACCTGACATAACATAACCTGACATAACATTACCTGACATAACATTATCTGACATTACATAACCTGACATAACATAACCTGACATAACATAACCTGACATAACATAACCTGACATAACATAACCTGACATAACATTACCTGACATAACATTACCTGACATTACATAACCTGACATAACATAACATAACATAACATTACCTGACATAACATAACCTGACATAACATAACCTGACATAACATAACCTGACATAACATTACCTGACATAACATAACATAACATAACCTGACTTTACATAACCTGACATAACATAACCTGACATAACATAACCTGACTTTACATAACCTGACATAACATAACCTGACATAACATAACCTGACATTACATAACCTGACATAACATAACCTGACTTTACATAACCTGACATTACATAACCTGACATAACATTACCTGACGTTACACATCGCAACGCAAAATAGCAGCGACACAACATAATGCAACATAAGATAGCATGGCATTGCATGGCATTCCGTAACACAGAATAACGTAGGACGAAACATAAATGACTACACATATTACTAATGTGACGGTAACATAGCATGATGTTATGTCCCATGATGTAACTTGACATGTTGTAGCATAACATACTGATTATTAGCACAATGCCACAGTAACATTGCACAGCTCAAATACATCCATCAATCTCACACTCCATCCTCCCCTCACTCGAGAACAAGACCCCGAGATACTTCTTCACTTGGGGTAAGGACTCCCTCCCTACTTGGAGTAGACAATCCACCGGTTTCCTGCTGAGAAGCATGGCCTAAGATTTGGAGGTGCTGATCCTCATCCCAGCCACTTCACACTCCGATGCAAACCGATCCAGTGAGTGCTGAAGGTCACATACTGATGACGCAAACAGGACCACATCATCTGCAAATAGCAGCGATTCAATCCTGAGCCCACCATACTGAAACCCCTCCCCTCCATGACTACGCCTTGAAATCCAGGAATCCTTGAACAGGCCCGACTTACTACCGAGAATCCAGACACAGCTCTTGCTTTGGGAGTACAGAGATTGGATGGCCCTCAGTAGTGACCCCCGCTCCCCATACTCCTGCAGCACTCCCCACAGGATTTCCCGAGGGACCCGATCATATGCCTTCTCCAAATCCACAAAACCAGACCGGATGGGCATACTCCCAAGCCCCCTCCAGGATCGTTGCAAGAGTGAAAAGCTGGTCCGTTGTTCCACGACCAGGGCGGAATCCACATTGTTCCTCTTCAATCTGAGGTTCGACTATCGGCCGAACCCTCCTTTCCAGCACCTTGGAGTAGACTTTCCCAGGGAGGCTGAGTAATGTGATACCCCTGTAATTGGCACACACCCTCTGGTCACCCTTTTTGAACAGCCCCCGTTTGCCACTCCTCAGGCACTGTCCCAGACTTCCACCGCTTGGATGCCGACTGAAAGTCCTTCTCCATGGCTTCTCCGATTTCTTCTCACACCCACTGCTTTGTTTCCGCTATGGCTGAGGCTGCCGTCCTCTTGGCCTGTCGATGCCTCGCAACTGAGTCCGGAGTCTCACGGGCTAACATAGCCCGGAAGGCCTCCTTCTTCAGAACGGCTCCCCTGACCACCTGTGTCCACCACGAAGTCCGAGGGTTGTCACCCATTGAGGCACCAATGAGCTTGAGGCCACAGCTCCTAACTGCAGTTTCAGCAATAGAAGCTTTGAACAATGACCACTCAATGAACAATGTCCCCAGCCTCCACAGAGATGCCAGAACAATTACGCCGGAGGTGGGAGTTGAAGGTCTCCCGGACAGGGGCATCCACCAGACGTTCCCAGTTCACCCACACTACACGTTTGGGCTTACCAGGTCTGTCCAGAGGCTTCCCCCGCCATCTTACCCAACTCACCACCAGATGGTGATCGGTTGACAGTTCATTGTCAATGTCCAAAACATGCAGCCTCAGGTCAGATGACACGATAACAAAATCGATCATTGACCTTCGACCTAAGGTACTCTGGTACCATGTAGATGGCGGCGCGTAAACATCGCGACGCCCAGCGTCTGACCAGATTTTGCAAGTTAGCAGTAATATACCTAACAATTATTAGTCTGTTCACAGACAGACAGTCTTGCTTTTATTACGTACACCCGACACAAATCTTTTGAAATTGGATTACAACATTCTGGCAACTTAATCGGCGAAACCTGAACTCCACGCTGAAACTCTGGTGAATCTCACCACAGCACTGCCGGCTGACCGGACTCATCGCCCGGAGGCGTGGAGGGCTATGTGCTAAGCTAAAAGCTAACCCACATCGCCCGTCGCTAACCAGCGTTTTCCTTGCCAACGTACGGTCACTGGCGAACAAAATTGATGAACTGATGCTGCGGATTATCAACCATAAACGGATTAAGGATTGCAACGTGATGATTTTCACAGAATCATGGCTTAACAGCGGAAATACCGATAGTGCTATTGAGCTAACGGGGCTCACTCTACACAGAGCAGACAGATCAGCTGAGGGCTCCGGTGAAACCAGGGGTGGAGGTTTGTGCATTTACATTAACAAGGCTTGGTGCACAGACACTACCACCATTGAGAGCCACTGCTCTGCTAACATGGAATACCCAATGGTTAAATGTAGACCCTTTTACCAACACAGGGAAATTACAGCCACCATTATAACTGCGGCTTACATACCTCCAGATGCTAACGCTAAGCTAGCTAGGAAGGAACTTTACTCTGCTATCAGCCAACAGCAGAACTCCCACCCAGAGGCAGCCGTTATTATTGCAGGCGATTTCAATCATGAGACTGTGCTCCCCAAACCTTACCTTTACCAGCATGTCCCCTGCTCTACTTTAAATGCTTTGTAAAAAAATAAATAACAAAAATGTACATATCACTTAAGTCACTTTGCTGCTCTTTTTTGTTTAATTGATTGTACATATTATTTGTATGGTGTTGTTTTAGAGATGTATACTGCGGGAGGGAATGGGGAGTAAGCCTTCCTATGTACTTGTTGTGACCTACACAAGCCCAGGGCTTACTTTATTTATACAGCGCCACCTCCTGTGTAGGAGGAGTCAAACCCTTAATATGAGCTTGTGAGGAATTAAATATATATATACAGCCAATGTTTCCCCATTAGAAGGTGTTCAAATGAATGAATGAGAGGAAAAGACTGTATACCAAAAGTAAATTGCTTTAATCGCAGGGGGTTCTATTAAACGCATGGGCATGGCCCAGCACAGAGGTGACAGACCGATAATCACATGGACTGAACACGTTCAAAATAACCACACAAGACAAAAACTAATCAAAGATGAGCACCACACGTCTAAGAGGGCACTCAACAAAAGGCACACGTAAAGCACGCAAAAATAATGCACACATAAGACACGCAGCACAAAGCACACAGAATAATGTCCCGTCTAAATAGTGATCTAAGCGGTATGCGTCGTCACAATAACCATTTAGTATGGGGAAAAACAGTGATTGCAAGAGATGCCTGAAACAAAGGAAACATACATAAACGTCATATCTAATACACAAACACATTTAGATTTACTACACCACAATTCATATACATTTCCCTTTTACCCAAACAAACGGTTTTCCTTTAATAAACAATGCGTTTTACCTTGTTAAACTCAGTTAAAACACTGACCATTGTTGCAAGTCCGTCCCTCTTGCTCTATCGCCTTAAGCACAAAGCACAATACGTGTGAGTACTGTGGAAGTGACAGGATACTGGACTAGATATAAAAAATGGAAAAACGGTGGATCAAGCTATAAAACATTAATAGTTAGAATGTTATCCTGCTTACCGATTACGTCTTTCACCGCCGGCAACCACAAACCTCTCTAGGCAATCAGTTCAACCTGCGTTTGCCGGGTGAGTCATTTAAATACCCAGAACACGGAAGTACAGGGCGGCGTCAACTACCTGTCTTTGGCCTGTCACGTGAACCAGGAGCTGTCAGGTAACCCACTCCCACGCGTCACATTGTAAAAACAAAACAACAACATTAGACCATGTTTACACCAACAAGGCTGATGCTTACAAAGCCGTCCCCCTCCCCCACCTTGGATAGAGTCATCTAACCCATGTCTCTTTGTTCAAGCTGCCCAAGTACGCGCCACTCATCAAGCGTGTGAAGCCCACCGTTAGGACGGTCAAAGTGTGGCCTGAGGGAGAAGACTCTGAGTTGCAGAACTGGTTTCTACACACTGATTGGAGCCTGTTTGCCTCCCAGTTCACTCCCACACCGACATCGACTCCTACACCTCCTCTGTTTTGGACTACATAAACTCCAGCATTGACACTGTCACCACCCTCAGTGATCAACAGATCACAACATTCCCCATCCACAAGCCATGGCTGAACAGAGAGGTCCGCCTTGTGAGCCAAGTGACGCTGCTTTTAGGTTGTGTGATGAACAGGCCTACTGTTCGGCCAGGGCTAACCTGAACAAGGGCATCGAGCCCAACCACAAGCGTAGGGTTGAAGACCACTTCAACAACTCTGAGCATCTGACGCATGTGCCAGGGCATCCAGGCCATTACGGACTACAAACCCTCCAACAACTTCCCCCCAACCACTGACTCGTCCCTCCCTGACAAGCTCAATCATTTTTGTTGCCCGCTTCGACCGGGAAAACCACGAACAGCCCAACAGGGCTACTCTCCCCGCTGACCACCAATCCCTCACCCTCTCCCCCACAGACTTGGTGCGGCACTGAGCAGAACAAATGCGCATAAGGCAGTTGGTGGCATCCCCGTTCGCGTGCTCAGGAACTGCGCTGAGTAGCTGACCGAGGTCCTTACTGACATTTTCAACATGTCACTAGCTCAGGCAGCTGTCTCAGCGTGCTTTAAAACCACCTCCATTGTTCTAGTGCCAAAACACTCCTCTGCAGCAATCAACGACTTCCGCCCTGTTGCACTCACCCCCATCATCATGAAGTGCTTCGAGAGGCTGGTCCTGGCTCACCTCAAATCTGTCCTCTCACCCTCACTGGATGAACACCAATTCGCCTACTGTGAGAACAGGAGTACGGAGGACGGCATCTCCTCAGCCCTTCACTCACACGTGAGAATGCTGTTCATCGATTTCAGCTCAGCATTCAACACCATCATCCCCTCCAAACTCACTCAATCCAGGGTGTCCAAGAAGGCGGGATATTCCGAACTGTTGCTTGGTGCATAGGCACTAACAACAGTCAGAGTTTTCCCCCCATGAGGTGTAGGAAGGCGACCCTCTCGTCCCCCGGGCTAAACTTCAACACTCAGCCGGCGCCTCACACCCTGAGCAACTCCAGAGAAGGACAGAGTCCAACCCCTATCCAGGAGTTTAGTTCCAGAGCCAATGTTGTGCGTAGAGGTAAGCCCCACCAGATCTAACTGGTAGGAGGGAAGGAGTGGCCACGTTACTTTTTCTATGCTCGACCGGGCTCCGTGGCTAACCAGGCCACCAGGCGCTCGCTGACGGGCCCTCTTATATCTCTATATCGCGCCCCATATATCAAAACCACTCAGAGGGCTTTAACACGGCCTTCAGGTTACGTAATGACCTCAGTTCACATTCAGATCACAACCTGAGCCGACCGCTCCACAACACTGCTGGCCATAGAGTAGGGCTTTAGAGAAGAGAGAGAAGAAGGAGAAGAAGAAGAAGAAGAAGAAGAAGAAGAAGAAGAAGAAGAAGAAGAAGAAGAAGAAGAAGAAGAAGAAGAAGAGAGAGAGAGAGAGAGAGAGAGAGAGAGAGAGAGAGAGAGAGAGAGAGAGAGAGAGAGAGAGAGAGAGAGAGAGAGAGAGAGAGAGAGAGAGAGAGAGAGAGAGAGAGAGAGAGAGATGAGGGAGAGAGAGAGAGAGAGAGAGAGAGAGAGAGAGAGAGAGAGAGAGAGAGAGAGAGAGAGAGTTGGAGAGTCTCCACATGGTTCTGTAGCAGCTTCCAAAACAGAGCTGCTCTGACCAGGGTTGTCTCCTTGTCAACACCCCCCCCCCCTCATCACCCCCTAAACCCCACTGTCAATATCAATGTGGTCGCATGTTTACGATTTTATTTATTAACGTAATTTGCTATTTCACGTTTTTGTTGACTACTCGTCATTTAGCAGACATTTTGGTCCACAAGTGTCTCACAGTGAGGCATAGATACAGGCCATCAAAAGCAGGTACAGGGGGGTATAGGGGATGCCTAGGCAACACCATAACCACTCGTCTATCCTGCCCCCACATCTAACACCTGCACCAGTCTGTCTGCCTGGTGATAAGGTGGACCCACTCTCACCCAGGTCTGTTCATAATTATTTATCACGATATGAGATATTATTCATTTATAATATGAATAATATCTGGACCACGTGATAGCTCTGAGAACATGGCAGGGCATTAGGAATTAGCCATGGCACCGTGGTGAAAGGTCTTCTGTTCAGCTCACTGTGTTAATGGTGCTAACTGCTAGCGTAAAAACAAACCTTAAAGACCCCCTGTGTAAAGAGACGATTGAATTTCTGCTGGCGGACGCTTTTATTTTGAAAAACAAAAACACCTAGTATCCATGGTTCTGAAATAAACAACCATTCATTGTGTGTGTGTGTGTGTGTGTGTGTGTGTGTGTGTGTGTGTGTGTGTGTGTGTGTGTGTGTGTGTGTGTGTGTGTGTGTGTGTGTGTGTGTGTGTGTGTGTGTGTGTGTGTGTGTGTGTGTGTGTTCAGGGGGGTCTGAGTGTGTCTGTGTCTAAAAATATCAACTCTCTATTCTATGTACGACATTATGACAAACTCACTAACCCTAACTCTCCCTCCCTCCTCCCTCCCTCTCTTTTTCTCCCTCCTCTTTCTCCCTCTCTTGTAATCTCTCCCTCTCTTTCTTCTTTTCTAAATGTATTCCCTGTTCTGTCTTTCTTTCACTTCTAATTTAGATTCATGTAATTCACACACACACACACACACACACACACACACACACACACACCACACACACACACACACACACCACACACACACACACACACACACACACACACCACACACACACACACACATTCCTGACTCATGTACCCGTCAGGCAGAGAAGTCAAACCATCCATTAAAATCACATCTAGCTCAAAGGCACAGCGGTTCCCTTCAGCGCCACAGAGTGAGGTGGTAGCACACAGGTGAGGGCTGACCTTCCCCAGACGCTGTATCCTACACCACAAGTTCCTTAGTGACTATGGATCCAGACCCAAAATGGGTCGTGAACCAGTTGGAGGTTGGTGATCCTTTGTTGCTCAGA
>CM051015.1:6359914-6422414 GCA_027704905.1 Muraenolepis orangiensis | reverse complement strand
GCGGCGGGGCTGAGAACTGGAGCCGGTCGGGCGCGGCGGAGGCATGCACACCGTCCCCGCCGCCGCCGCTGTCGGAGGAGGAGAAGAACTGGCCGGCGCTGCTGATGATAGCGGTGGTGGCGGTCACCGTGACGGGCAACATCCTGGTCATCCTGGCCGTGTCCCTGGAGAGGAAGCTCCACAACGCCACCAATTACTTCCTGATGTCCCTGGCCGTCGCAGACATGCTGCTGGGGCTGCTCGTCATGCCCGTCTCCATGGTGACCGTCCTGTACGGTAAGCCACATCCGGCGGGGGCAGGGGCGGAGCTAAAGGGGTGGCACAGGGTGGCACCCGCCCCCCCTGTGATCTGATTGGCCACCCTGTGTGCCCCCCCAAACGCCCATTGGGTGTTGAGTGCTGTCAATCAGGCGGCCTTCATTTTTTACGGCAATTTTTTTGGGGTCACTTTTAGCTGCCCCCCCTAAGTTAACTGTTGTCACCCCTGTGCCACCCCCCTGAAAATGACCTGGCTCCGCCCCTGGGCGGGGGGGGAACGTGACAGACAAAGTCCCCTTCATATCTACCGAGAACATTTGGTAGGATGTGATTAGAGCTCCTCGTGACGGGGCTAATCCCGGTCTATGAGATGATTCAGGCCCCGAGCGACGGGCCTTTCTGTGGCGTGCCACAGCGTTCATTCGGCGAGACAGAAGGGGTCGATCAAGATGGAGCTCACGGGTAACGCCCACTCGACAGGTTGAGGGTTTGGATATCACGTTGCAGGCGACGGATTGATATGCACGTTTTCTTTTTACTATACATTTCAGAATCATAGTAGAAAACATTGTCCAACAGGTCCCCTTTCTAAACCTGGGTTTGTGGCAGTAGCTTGGGTAGAGCTTGACAATAGAGCAATTCAATTAGGCAAAATGTAATTGTAATTGTAAATGTAATTAACTTCAGTTTAACCCCAGTTCAGGCATGTGTCATAACTGCGTAATACAGCCAGTAGTAAGCTAATACAACATTTAACAAAAATAAATGTCTATATCGTGGTATAGGTAAGAGTTCTCTGTCGGAGACGGTGTGTGTGTATGTGTGTGTGTGTGTGTGTGTCTGTGTTTGTGTGTGTATATGTGTGTGTGTGTGTGTGTGTGTGTGTGTGTGTGTGTGTGTGTGTGTGTGTGTGTGTGTGTGTGTTTATATTTGGAAGAGATGAGGTGAGGAGGGATGGAGAGATGAAAGATCAATGAAAAGATAAACAAACAGAGTTATGAACCACTGGAAGGACACATTTGGCCTCTCTCTCTCTCTCTCTCTCTCTCTCTCTCTCTCTCTCTCTCTCTCTCTCTCTCTCTCTCTCTCTCTCTCTCTCTCTCTCTCTCTCTTTCTCGCTCATACTCTCTCTACTGCTCTCCTCCATCTGTCTATCACTTTCCCTCACTGTCTTTCTTTCAATGGTCCTTCTTTCAATGTCTCTCTCAAAAACTCTCACACACACACACACACACACACACACACACACACACACACACACACACACACATACACACACACACACACACACACACACACACACACACACACACACACACACACATACATACACACTCACATATGTATATTCACACACACACACACACACACACACACACACACACACACACACACACACACACACACACACACACACACACACACACACACACACACACACACACACACACACACACACACACACACACACACACACACACACACATATACCATATACACACACACATATACACACACACACACACATATACACACACACAAACACACACACACTCATATATATACACACATACACACATACACACACACACACACACACACACATGCACACACACACACACACACACACACACACACACATGTTATACATACCGCATATACACACATAAACACACACTGTTTTTCTGACATGGTGGTTAGTTGGGAAATTGTCTTCATTGATTTGGTCTGTCTGAAGGCTTTGGAATGAAATAACAAGGATGGGTTCCCTGGATTATTTTGAAGGAAATTCATAAACTTTCAAAAAATTATATTGAAGATGGTGAAGTCATGGTGATGGTTTGGCTGGTGTTGTAATGGTGATGATGTTGTCATGGCGATGATGTTGTTATGGCGATGGTGTTGTTATGGCAATGGGGTTGTAGTGATGGAGTTGTTTACATGGCGATGGGGGTGTGAATGAACCAGTGGTGAAGCGTCAGAGCCGTCAAGGTATTCAGAAGACCCTGAAAATTTTTTTAATAAATGAATAAATGAGAATACGTAATATGTAATATTACAGTGTTGCGTTGATTTGTTTGTCTTTCTCGGTCCATGCACACTACGCATTCAAGTGGTATTGTGTTAGAAAAAAAATGCAACCAATCAGCTATTTCATATAGGCTACGCCGTCAAGGCTTAGGAAGCCTTGAGCCCTTGTCCCGTACACGCGCATCGCGTGCACGGGACAAGCAATGTACAATGTCAGCAATGTACATGGGCCCCGCCCACATTCCCCACGGCAACGTGCATAAAAGGCAGCGCCGAGCGGCACTCACCCTCCCATTTCTTTCAGCAATGCGGAAGGTAAATATGATGAATGATGTTAACCGTCCACGGTGCTTTTCAGAACCGGGCGGCGCCAGTGCCCGGCAAGGCCCACACCTTGTGTTTTCGTTGCCTGGGCGCAGACCACGCCAAAGCCGCGGTCGATATCCTCGACCGGTGAAACATCTCGTGCCAGTGAAGACGACGGTAAGGAGAGCGACGACGTAGACACTGTCATCGTCGTCGAGGAACCGCATGGCGATGTTGTGACTCGCCACTCTCCTGCCCTCAGGCCTATGGCTGTAGGGCGACGACTAGTTGGCGAAGCACCGCTGAGGTTTCACTCGCCGTCAGGCGGCGTCCCCGCGTCCTCTATGAGCGGGCTGGGGACTCACCACGCTCCGCTCCGGCGACGCTGCATGCCAGTCCCCGGGACCCCGAACTGCTGTCCCCTTCCCTTCAGCCGGATGGCTGTCGGGTAAAGGCTGCAAGTGCCCCACTTGATGATTCTCCATGTGAACAGGGTAGGGGCCAGGGAGTCCGCGCTTTACTGAACAGCGCTCCCCAGCTGTCTGCTCACCCTCTCTCAGAGCGCTATGCATAATGAGGAGGGCGCTGCCTCCTACCTGATTGGTTGGACGGCACGCTGAAATGGGGACATCGAATTCAGTTCAAGCATCATCCCCCTGCCCTGTTTAGGCCTGGGGGAGACCATGCTCCTCGCAGGACATTTTTTCGCTTCGCCTTTTTCGGCATGGCCTACGAATACCTGTGCCTGCCATTTGGGTACTCACTGGCCCCGCGCACATTCTCAGTGCGTGGAGGCAGCGCTGGGGCCGCTCAGGCGTCAATGTCGACGGCCTGTTGATATTAAGTCCAAAGGGAGCGGTGAGGAAGGACACCATGGTCCTGTCGACGACCTGTCCTTCCTTGGCTTTGCCATCAATTGGGAAAAGAGCTCCCCGCTCCGGGACTGTCCCTGGACTCAGCGACTATGACAGCGAGGCTCTTATCCGTGTTCGCGGAAGAGTGACGGCGCTGTCCATCATGCACCTGCTGGGGCTGATGGCGGCTGCCCACCCGGTGGTTCCTCTGGGTCTGCCCTTCATGCGCAGACTCCAGCGATGGTTTGCTCGCCAGTGGTTGGATCCCAGGCGTCACAAACTCAAGGTTCTCACGTGCCCCATTCGGTGTCCCCCGACCTGCTGTACTGGCGGAGCCCCTCAACGCTTCTCGAGGGGGTTCCCCTTGGCAGGGTGACGTCATACTTAGTGGTCTTCACGGACGCTTCGTTGACGGGTTAGGGAGGGCCGTGTCTCTCCTACTCGGTCGGAAACGAGTGGCCGACAACCCCTGTCGCACACATAAATGTGTTGGAACTTTTGCTGAGAGTGCTAATGCTGTTCTCGCACTTGGTGCACGGCCGCCGCGTTCTGATCAGAATGGACTGCGTGTCGGTGGCAGCCTATACACAGACAGGGGGAGTCGAGCTTTGGCTGTGGGCTCATCAGAACCAGTCTGAGAACCCTGCATATCACGGGTGCCCAGAATCTTGGGGCGGACCTCATGTGGTGGTTACATCCCGACATTGTCAGACTAATCTGGCAGAGGTTCGGGACAGCCCAGGTGGATCGGTTTGCATCCAGCGAGAATACCCACTGCAAGATGTGGTTCTCTCTCAACCCGAAGAACCTGCCTCCGCTGGGGGTGGATGTGATGGCACACACACCGTGGCCGTTGACGCTTTTGTATGCGTTTCCTCCGTCTCAGCTGATTCATCCTCTTTTAGAGAGAATCAGACAGGAGAGGCAGTCGCTCATTCTGGTCGCCCCAGAGAGCCGATCAGCCTCATGGTGAACTAGCAGCGGTCTTGTCCGTGGCGCCGTAGCCGGTGCCGACGAGGCCAGACGCGCTGTCGCAAGCGCACAGAACTATTTACCACCCACCCGATCTGTCGATCGGTTGTTGGTTTGGCTCCTGAGAGGTTGATTCGGTAGGACAGAGGTTTGTCTGCAGCAGTTATCAATTATTCAGGGTGTGCGCGCGCCTCCCCATCTGCTCTACGCAGCGAAGTGGAGTGCTTTCTCTAGTGGTGCGATCCCAATCGAGCGAGCCAAGCTTCTTACAATCCTTGCTGGAGAAGGGCTTGGTGGAAGACATTTGTGCGGCAGCGTCATGGTCTTCCCCGGCCCCTTTGTCCGCATAACATGCTGGACATGACCAGGGGCTCTGTGTTGGAATCAGGGGCCATGCTCCCTGCTCTTTAGCGAGGGACAGGTAGAAGGTTTTTTGCTCAGAGCTGTTACAATGCGTAACGTTGCCCCTCGCTCCTCCTTGTCACTCTGCAGTGTCTCGACGGCTCGTCGGGTTAGGAGTGACCGGGTATTTGTACTCGGGTTGTAACCGGCGTTGGACTATCCTGCCATCTCTTTATTGATGTGCGCTCCCTGCTCCGAGCGAGGGACAGGAATACGTTTTTTTTGCTCAGAGCTGTTACAATGCGTAACGTTGCTCCTCGCATATACCCTTTTCCCCCTTGTCACTGCGGTGTCTCGACAGCTCGTCGGTTTAAAGAGTGACCGGGTATTCGTACTCGTACGCGTTGGAATATCCCGCCAACTCTTTATTGATGATATGCATGTTTCTTTTGTACGCGTTGCGTTGATAGACATGTTGCGTGTGATATGATGTGCTTGGTTGGCTTATAGTCTACTTGCGACTATGTTGCCGGCCGGCTTGTCACTCTAATTGAATAATTAGTGTGCGCCGGCAAGCGTTTGATTGGTTGCAGTGGGGAATGTGGGTGGGGCCCACGTACATTGCTGAAATTTTCAGTGCACGCGATGTGCGCACGGGACAAGCCCATAAGGCGAAGCCTAGATGGCTACGCCTATAATCATAGAACTAGAGTTATGATAACATAACTATCAATATTTTTCTGGGTTGCTGGGAAGAATATCCTTCAACCAAAGTACTCGCGAATGCCTTGGCCCTTAAACTGATTGAGAGCGTACGTTTGGATTGACAATTTGATCAACCAATCATATATTGGTTTGTAGCCAATGGGCGTATACTTTCAGATTTCCACACAGTTCCATAGTACGCTAGAAGGTCCCGTTAGTTCACTGGCTCGAGACAGAGGATCTAGCTTAGTGCTACGTTGGTTTTTTTTACGTAGGTTTTTTATGTCGAAATGGCAACAGGTGAAGATGATGTTGTTGTGGAATTGTTGTTAGTACTATTTTCAAGATGACCATTCAGTGTAAAGATGGACATTATAAAAATAATTTAACGATCCCCGTCACCACTGCATTCGTGGAAAGAACATTTTCCGCCCTCAAACGGATAAAAACATATGGAGGAACAGAACAGGACAATCCTGACTCACTGCATTAGCTTCCATAGCTATTGAAAGGCAACTTATTTTGGATCTGAAAAGCAGTGATCAGCTTTATGACCAGGTTATCGAAACCTTCATCCAGAAGGACAGGAGAATGGATTTGGTCTTTAAGTGAACATCATTGCTAATTTGTCTTTGCTGGTTTTGCCGCAGTGTTGCATCTTGTTGAGCTGGTTGTTGCATTTTGTTTCCACACACTTGTTGAATGATTAGTTAATGGCTGTCTTGAGTTTGTTAAGCATTATTGTGCATTTCAATTGAGAGTTTTGACTTGATTTGCATTGTAATAGTCCTAGCTGAGTGGAATAGGCCCTGATGGTGTGTGACCATGTAGCGAGCTACAGTACAGCACCAGTACACAGTCATTCATCCATAGCCTGTGTGGTGGTCTGTGTTGGTCTGTTACTTCACTACATGGACACTGCTTTGCCATCTATGGTCAACTTGGAAATTGGCTGCGACAATCTTATCTGCCTAAATGAGATAACGCATAAAGTTACTGCCTCCGTGACGTCCGTCTGACTAGAACAGAGGGAACTGTGGGGGTCTACAGAAGGTCTCTCACGGTTCGCCACTGGAATGAACCCTATATAAATGAATAAATTCACTTAATAGATCAGTATTAAATGACACCTTGTACATCCACAAGGATTTGTTTCTTTTGTAACTGTTAAAATGTACAGTATGTTCACCTCACATGTTCATAGCTGAGCGTTCAGCTTTACACTGTCTGCTATGTTCTGCTAGCTGTTAGCCGTTAGTCTTAAGCTCCCCTGGCCTTCAACTGACTCTGGAGACCCCAAATAACTTTTTTATTTTGTACTTTCTTTGTGTTTTCTCCCTCGATAACTCCCTCCATCTCTCTCTTATACCTCTCTCATACCTGTCTCTCTGCCCCCCCCTCTCTCTCCCTCTGTCTCTGTCTCTGTGTCTGTGTCTGTGTCTGTGTGTCTCTCTTTCTACCACATTCTCTCTTTCCCACTCTGAGAGAGCAATATTAAACTGTCATATTCAAATCCGTTGGGACTCAAGTGGGTGACCTGACAATCGTGTTTCTCTGCCTCACTTTTATGCCGGCCATTTTAACATGAAAGCTGCATTTGGCTGTGAGCCTTGCTGAATTAAAACATTGTATTATATTCTGTTATTTACAGTCAAACAAACATACTGCAAATGTAAAATACACATACAATACAAACAACAGGACCACCAGGTCTAATCGTTTGTGCTATAAAGCTTTTTTGGTGAGTCTGAGATTATTACTGAAATGATCTCCAGCGTGGAGTTTGATCTTTGGTCTTCATCTGAAGAGTTGTGGACACATCCACCTGCCCTCTTTAACTCTTCCTCCAATGAGAGGGGAGGAGAAGCAGGTGGAGGAGGAGAGGAGAAGCAGGTGGTGGAGGGGAGGAGGAGGAGGGTGGAGGTTACGTGGGGTCACAATTGGATGTAATGACCAAAGATAACAGATGTAAGTGTCTTTATTGAAGTGTCTCATTCTCTCTCCTCGGTTCTACTTTCCTCTGCTGGTAATTGTGTAATCAGAGCAGAGAGACATAAGGCACAAGGGCCCTAGAAGAGTCTTAACTACACACAGGACCTGTATCAACACACGCACTCCCAGAATATTGATAATAATAATAATAATAATATACTCATGTACACATTTTTGGTTTGTTTGTTTAGAACAGAGCAGAACAGAACAAAATAGAGTAGAATAGAGAGTAGAATAGAATATAGGGTCAATAGGACATAGAGTATAATAGAATCGTATAGAACACCATAGAGCAACATAGAGCTGTACAAAATAATTGAATGAAATAGAGCCCAGTAGAACTAACTAGACATGTAAGATCCTTAACAACATGTAAGGACTGAATCGTGACGGGCGTCCCGTTCTTGGATATTAACGTACGACGGGGGGAAAAATACATTATTTTCCATTTACAGCTTTTACCACAGTCACCAACAATGATTAGACATTGGTCACTTTCATCTATGACTTCTTCATCTTCCGTAAGCGCTTTGAGCAAATAGCTTTTGCGTTGTCAAGGAAACACCTGGTTGATGGTTCTATTTTGATTGTGGTTGTTGCACACGCACTTTGCCTCGATACTGACCAATCAGGAACAAGCATGCCTATTGACACAGTGCTGTGAAATACAATATAATACAACACAATAGAATAGGGTGGAATTGAAAAGAACAGGTTATAATGGGACTAAAGTGTGCCGTAAGTGCACTGTATTACCGGCGCTTTAATGTGTCTGTTAGCTGGAGCTATTCAGACGATGTGGTGACTCACGGGCATCACTAAAAGTCGCAGTAACAGACAGTATCCATGACGATGAGGGAATTTGATGATGATGATCCAAAGGGATGTTGTTACCGTAGAGATGGAAGAGAAGATGGAGAGAACGGGGGAAAAGAGACAGAGGGATGTCGGAGGGGAGAGGAAGAGATGGAGAGACAGATGGAGAGGGACACACGAGGAGAGAGAGAGACGTAGAGAGACACAGAGAGACAAAAGGGTTCTCAGGCTTTATCAGAAGCCTCCATCTGTGGTCCGTGGTATCCCACGGGTTTCTCAGACGAAGCAACTGCACGAGACCAGAGAGCTTCCTCTGAACCAGAGGAAGAGGAAGAGGTAGATGCGCCATAAAGAGGAGGAAGAAGGAAGAGGAGAGAGTGGAGACATGAGGAAGAGGATGATGAGGAGGTAAACAAGAGGGACCGGGGGGCTCCGAATGAGTTCACTGGTGGCCATGGCGACCAAGGGCATCAGCGGTGATGACTCATCCTCTACCTATCAGCAGAGATCTGGTCAAGGCCAAACGTCCCATGGTGCAATGTGGTGTGAGACCATAGAATGTTAAATAATATGGAAATATGGTTCCTGACGTCAGCCATTGGTTTACACCCAACCGTGTTATGAGGGTGTAATCGCTCTCTTGCACCCTTTATCCCTCGCATGGATGGGCCATAACTTCTTGAGTCCAATATAATTGTCAACCAGGAAGACCTCGCAAAAAAACTGAGCCATTCACTGAGATCCCAACCTGAATGATTAAAACATAGAGAGAGAGAGAGAGAGAGAGAGAGAGAGAGAGAGAGAGAGAGAGAGAGAGAGAGAGAGAGAGAGAGAGAGAGAGAGAGAGAGAGAGTAGAGAGAGAGAGAGAGAGAGAGAGAGAGAGAGAGAGAGAGAAGAGGCGATGGGAGAGGAGAGAGGGGTGAGGAGAGCGGAGAGATTGGAGAGGAGTGAGGGGAGAAGAGGGGAGAGGAGAGAGGAGAGATGATAGAAGAGAAAGGAGAAAGGAGCGGGGAGAGTAGAAAAGAGGGGAGAAAAGCAAGATGGGAAATGAGAAAGGAGAACAGGAAGAGAAGAGAGGAGAGAAGTGAGAGGGGGGGAGATCGAATGGTGGAGAAGAACAGAGAGAACATGACCATAATCCAGGAACATGTTCTTTCTTTTCCTGGAGAACTGGGCCATCTGTACTTTCATTCTTCTGACTTTCTTCTTATTGTTCTTCTTATTATGTAAACATCCTAGTTGAAACCTAAGGGTACAGAAGGTCTTATTGTTATATTTGTTTGTAACACCAAGGTTTTGAGCCCTCCACAACCCCAGTCACCCGCAACTGAAGTCATGACCCCCACAATCCTTGAACCTCCAAGCACGTCATCGAACCGTTCCTCAGAGGAGGAGGAGGAGGAGGAGGAATGAAAAAAGTGATCTATACAGGAGAGAGAAACACATGTGTGCTGCTAACCTTTCTTCTCTCTCCTCTGGTGTCTACAGACTACTGGTGGCCCCTACCCGCAGACCTGTGCCCTGTCTGGATCTACCTGGACGTGTTGTTCTCCACAGCCTCTATCATGCATCTGTGCGCCATCTCCCTGGACCGCTACATTGCCATCCACAACCCCCTGCACCACAGCCGCTCCAACTCACGCACCAAGGCACGTGTGAAGATACTGGCTGTGTGGACCATCTCTGCTGGTGAGCACACTACTTTACATCTATATATAGATATCTATCTATCTATCTATATAGATGTATATAAGATAAATATCGATAGATAGATAGACATGCTGGTGCTCCTCTTGAATGTGTGTTGTGGTTAGCTGCTTTAACCTGTGGGTCTCTAATCAGTCTGACTGGGGCCAGGTGAGGCTGCTTCAACCAGACTCTAATCAGTCTGACTGGGGCCAGGTGAGGCTGCTTCAACCAGACTCTAATCAGTCTGACTGGGGCCAGGTGAGGCTGCTTCAACCAGACTCTAATCAGTCTGACTGGGGCCAGGTGAGGCTGCTTCAACCAGACTCTAATCAGTCTGACTGGGGCCAGATGAGGCTGCTTCAACCAGACTCTAATCAGTCTGACTGGGGCCAGATGAGGCTGCTTCAACCAGTCACAAACCACACACACACACCCTGCAACAAACCTGCATACTTAAAATAACAACAAAAAAATTACAAAATGTGTCAAATCAAATGTAACATGTATCAACATAGCCCCGGAGCTCGCTGCAAATAGACGTTTGTTTGAATCTCCTCCGCTTGATTGTCCATTTGCCAGCGTGTTAAAAAAATCAATATGCATCTGTTTTTAGTTTTTTTTAAACCTTCGATTGTGCCTCCATTGCAGAACAGACAAAGCTGAATGCAGTGTCTTTTTAAAAGCAACCCCCAAGCGGCCTACCAAGTATTTTTATCTCTCTCATTAGATGATAACATATAAGTTGTCTCGTCGTCGGCCCAAAAGTGTGTCTGTTCTGTAATGTGTGTACGCTCAAACAAAGCATGTCTGTATTAATGCCTCGATAGATGACACCTCTATGGACCTATTCCAGAACACAGCCTGCAGGCTGATCTCATATTCCCATGATGCATCTGTCTAACGCTGGGATCTGACGGTGGACACTGCGGGAACCTGCTGCCTGCAGTGACACACACCGTTAAGCACAAATACACATGATGCTGTCTGGGTGTGTGACTAAGAGAGAGACAGAAAGAGAGAGAGAGAGAGAGAGATAGAGAGATAAGAGAGAGAGAGAGAGAGAGAGAGAGAGAGAGAGAGAGAGAGAGAGAGAGAGGAGAGAGAGAGAGAGAGAAGCCAGACGTTCTAGAGCAGGGGTTCTCAAATGTTTGGGGCCAGGGACTCCTTACAGGGGAAAAAAGGACCCCTCACAATGGTAACACCAATTAAACATACGCTTACTACCATTTGTTCTCTTGGATGCCGTTGGAACTGTTGGTATTCTAAAAATGTTCAACCTAAATACTTCAGACCCGTTTTATAATAATAAACAACAACACATTTCAATTGGAATCACGTTAATAACACTTATATACTTTTAAACAGAGTATAAGATATGTGCAGAATTATAGGTATATATATATATACAGGTAAGTATACAAGTATTCAACAGGTAGTGATCAGGGGTATGCAATTATATCAACAGGATAAATCTATATAAATGTATACACAGCAGGTAGTGGGCAGGGATATGCAGTTGTATCAACAGTTAAATATACATTATATATATATATATATATATACGGTAAGTACAGTAAAATGTAAAATTGTACATGGCTATCATACAGGTATGTAAACAATAAATATGTTAACTATAGATGGGAGGGGTAGGGAGTTATGATTACAGTGCAAGGCAGTCGAAGACATTGATTGTGATAGGATATAGTGAGCAGAGTTCAGAGTTTGTTTGTTTGTTCGTGGGGGGGGGGGGGGGCGGGGAAGCTGTCATTGTGGTTCAGAGTTCAGGGCGATGACAGCTGAGGGGAAGAAGCTGTTCCTAAGCCTGCTTGACTTGGAACAAAGGTTCCTGTTGTGCCTCCCGGAGGGGAGGAGGACAGATAGTCAGTGGTTGGGGTGAGAGGTGTCTTTGGCTATTTTTTGTGCCTTCCTCAGACACTGTTTGTAGTGGGTAGTCTTTATTGCAGGGAGGGGTTATCCAACGATGCATTGGGCGGTTTTCACCACCCTCTGCAGCGCTTTCCGGTCGGAGACAGTGCAGTTGCCGTACCACACTGTGATGCAGTTGGTAAGTATGCACACATTCGATGGCACACCATTAAAAGTTCACCAGAATCTGAGGGGACAGATGGGCTTTCCTCAGTCTCCTCAGGTTGTTGAGGAGTCTCCTCATTGTTGTTCTTGATGAGGCCCACCACCGTTGTGTCGTCTGCAAACTTGATGATGGTGTTTGTACCATGTACAGGAGTACAATCGTGGGTGAAGAGGGAATAAAGGAGAGGGCTCAGCACACAGCCCTGGGGGATGCCGGTGTTCAGTGTGAGGGTGGAGGAGGTGAGATTGTCTAACCTGACAGACTGGGGTCTGTTGGTTAGGAAGTCCAATAACCAGTTACAGAAAGATATTATATATAATTATATTCAGGGTGCTTTATAATCAGATGTCGCTTTAGCTTGGCTGGATTCATGGCTTCGGTCGACACATGATGCACTTCGTTCCCCGTCACTGTTCTAAAAAAGTATTTAAAAACTTAATAATTGTATACACAATATGCTTGTTTGATTGCCGCAAATTGTCCTTGTCTGTAGATATGCAAACAGAGCAATAAAAACACTTATAATAATACAAAATATATTATTATTATAAATATTATTTATTTTATTTACTTTATTTAATTTATAATGATTTTAAATAATTTGCCCTCATTATCGTAACACAGATTAAACATACACTGACATACACTACCACTTTTACTCTTAGATCATAGCATCTTGTATTCCAAAAATAATCAACCTAAATACTTCAGACGTGTTTCATAGAAATAAATAGAAACACATTTAAATTTAAATAATGTTAAAACCACTTTTATATTTTTATACAGAGAGTAATTTTATTCTAATTGCATTTTTACTCCACTGGACAGCATTTATACATTTCAAGTAACAGTAACAACAGTAAAAATACATAGTCCTATGAATATCAACAGTAAAAGTAAATCTGACAAAAAATTAAATGCTTTAACTTTCAAATAATGAACGTATTGCTCCAAATTCAAATCATTGACAGAAAGCTCTTAACAAATCCTAACAGAAGTTATCATGACAGCGTTACATCATACCCGTGTTTATTTGCGGAAGTATTCCTCGCTCTTTATACAGAAACAGTATTTTGTTTTGTCCTTGTGTTCTATTAAATATAATTATATTCTGGGTGCTTTGTAATCAGATGTTGCTTTAGCATGGCTTCATTCTCACCTGAATAGAAAAAAAGAATAAAGAATTTTCTCTCTCTGTCTCTATCTCTCTCTCTCTCTCTCTCTCTCTCTCTCTCTCTCTCTCTCTCTCTCTCTCTCTCTATCTCTCTCTCTCTCTCTCTCTCTCTCTCTCTCTCTCTCTCTCTCTCTCTCTCTATCTCTCTCTCACACTTTCTTTCTTTCTCTCTCTCTCTCTCTCTCTCTCTCTCTCTCTCTCTCTCTCTCTCTCTCTCTCTCTCTCTCTCTCTCTCTCTCTCTCTCTCTCTCTCTCTCTATCTCTCTCTCACACTTTCTTTCTCTCTATCTCTCTCACACTTCTCTCTCTCTCTCTCTCTCTCTCTCTCTCTCTCTCTCTCTCTCTCTCTCTCTCTCTCTCTCTCTCTCTCTCTCTCTCTCTCTCTCTCTTTCTCGCCCGCCTGTTCCCACATTTCCATATTCAGACCTGATGATGGTGGGAAACAAGGCTTGGTTTAAGCCAGGATTAGAATACTAAGACTCTTTGTCTCTCTCTCCTATGTCTTGGGCACTCTACCTCTCCCCCCCCCTCTCTCTCTCTCTCTCTCTCTCTCTCTCTCTCTCTCTCTCTCTCTCTCTCTCTCTCTCTCTCTCTCTCTCTCTCTTAGTCTCTATGTTGTGAGTATGCTAATCCGGAGACCCTGGTCCCCAAAGAGGCCTTTTGTTTTGTGATGACAGCGGCCATGGCCTAAAACATCTTCAGTAGGATCAAACATCCGTTGTGAGGTGGAAGTGGAACAGCCATCTCCCCATTGGCTTCACAATGGAACTCATGCAAGAACCACTTGTTCACACAGATTTGTGCGTAAATCATTTGTGCATTTTAAGAGCAGTTATTTTATTCACCAGTATTGTGATTCCAATTCCATGGCTTTGACTATTGATTTTGCTATGTTGTATGCTAAAATAAAACATACATTTAAAGAAGTTGCATGTATAATGTAATCTGTTAAAAAACTGTTTCGAAGACGGATTAATATATCGATAATCATTCAGATGGTATAACTAATAGGCCGAAAAAGCATAATAGAATGTTGCAAAATAGAATAGAATAGACTAGAATGTGATCAGGCTACTGACTGATCATCAGTGAGACATCGGTTAGAATGCTCCGGAAAGTTTGTTGTGTGTGTGTGTGTGTGTGTGTGTGTGTGTGTGTGTGGCTTGATATATGGACGCACACTTCCTTCCCCACGATACCTAGGCCTATTAGTCATCTCAACAACTGTAAGCTCCCACTTCTACACAGTGTATTCTCCAAGCCTCATCACCGGCCATCCACTGGAGACGAAGGCGACCGGCGACTGACTTACCACCGGTCCTCCAGCGCTCCGCCCTGTGCACCCAAACTGTCCTGCAAAAAGGCCTCAACACGCCCCAGCTCCACCCATAAACTGATGTCGTCATGGTAACATGAAGTCTGTGTGAATTGAAGTCTAGAAGGTTATCCTATTGAACCATAGAAGAAAAAAAGATGGCTAAAATCGTCTCCACAACTGTGGAGACTATTTTAACAGAAGTGAAAATGTAGGCCCGCTGATTACTTTTTAATACATTCAATTCACAGGCGGTTTATTCACATGAAACTTTTGTTTTTGGAGGACTTAAAGGATAACTTAGCATCTTGTCTATCCACATATATCCGCATCCAGATAAAGTGTGAAAAACGCCTACAGTTGTGGCTGATGCTCTCTGTGTCTGACCCCAAACCTCATTTGAGTGGTTAGCTTCCCACACAGAAGCTAAACTTCTCCTCTGGCGATCAGTTTGTCTTCACAAACTTTAGTAGGCGTGCTAAATCCCTTGTTCATCATGGAGGTTGATCAGCGGGGGGGGGAGAAAAAAATGTAAGTGTCGAAAACCATCAGACGTTGCGGAGGCCGAATGTCGGCCTCCGCAACGTCTGATGGATTTCGACACTTTAATTTTTTCCGCAAAGTGCCTGGGCTCCGCCTGCGCGGGTGGAGGTGCTCATCCAGTCACATGGGAGGGGATTGGAAGCCCATATGGATTCACACTCGCGCGCTCACATCCGCTTGAGCTTAAGCGTGCGCCGGCAGCTATAGCCCACTCTTTAGACCAACGCTAATTAGATTAGATTAGATTTCTAGTGTATTGTCATTGCACAGCACAAGCACAGTACAGCGAAAAATAATTGAGCGAGCGCAAATGTTGCAGTAAAGTGCATGGTGATATATCATGTACAGCTAAAAAGCTAAAAGACAGTCTACTAGGTATAAAAACAGTTCTAAGATTACTTATAGAGTATGTATGAGATATGTGTATAATAATAGGTATATATATATATACACAGGTAAGTAGACAAGTATTCAACATGTCAGGGGTATGTAACTATGAAAAACAGGATAAATATATATAAAACTATATACAGCAGATAGTGAGTATGCAGTTGAATCAAAAGTTGAAAATTTCAATATATACGGCAGGCACAGTAAAAAATGTACACGCTATCATACAGGTATGTTATCAATAAATATGTAAACTATAGGTAGAGGTAGGTAGTTATGATGCTATTAATGCTATTAAACATGACATGATGACTATTTCTGGGATTGCGGTATTATTATGAACAGCTTCAAACTACACGTGGATCGCTTGCCCCTTGTCAAGACCTCTTTTTTCGGATCTAGTTAAAAATATAACTTTTGTTTCTTTTCTTTGTTTTCCACATTCTGTACCTTATAAGGTGTTCTGATGCCACTACTAAATAGAATGTGTTTTCTCTTGATAACACATTTCTGCTAACTCACACTATTATGAACACGCCCGCTCCCCTTGACCCGCAAGTGGAAGTCACCAATGTCTTGTACATACTAGCGTCCACTGAATCTGACGTGGCCCGCTCGTACCAGTTGTACGTACGTACAAAAATTGTGGGACGAGACAAAAATGCACAAATGTTATTGCGTGAGGCCCATGGTGTGGTGCCTCGTCCGTAGACACACAACATATCCCACTCCACGGGGAGAAGGAGTATGAGAAGGCAGAGAGAGATAGAGGAGAAGGAGGAAGGAGAGAGAGAGATAGAGAGGAGAGGAAGTCATCTTCCCGGCCTCTCTCCTCTCTCCTCTCATCTCTCTCTGTCTCTGTCCATGAGAGTTGTGTCTCTCTCTCTCTCTCTCTCTCTCCAAATGACAGTTATGTTATCTTTCGCTATTATAAATGCCTGCAGACGCGGCCTTGCCCGTTGTGTGTGTGTGTGTGTGTGTGTGTGTGTGTGTGTGTGTGTGTGTGGTGTGTGTGTGTGTGTGTGTGTGTGTGTGTGTGTGTGTGTGTGTGTGTGTGTGTGTGTGTGTGTTCTACCTGAAATGTACTGTAATACATTCAGTTCAAAGGACTTAAAGGATAACTTAGCCAATTTTCAACCTTATCTCTGTCTATCCACATATATCCGGATCCAGATATAGTGAAAAACGCCTGCAGTTGTTGGGTTACCCAAACGTCATTTGACGGAGTTGCAAAGTCTTTTGATGGAGTTGTGAAGTTCCCCTTTAAATGTTCATAAACATAATATAAATGGGCTGGTTTGCATTGACAAAGTGGCAGGTTTGTGACCTGCCATATTGAGCTTCGATCACCATAAACTATTCAATCTTTCCCACACGGCCCCCAATACACAGCTGCCTGCGATTCATCAACAATACCACATGAATGATTGTGTCTCTCAT
Organism: Muraenolepis orangiensis; assembly: GCA_027704905.1. NCBI lineage: Eukaryota > Metazoa > Chordata > Actinopteri > Gadiformes > Muraenolepididae > Muraenolepis > Muraenolepis orangiensis. The sequence goes on along the minus strand of CM051015.1, from coordinate 6,405,494 downwards.
CCCACCCTAACTCAAGTGATGAAATCGACAGCCCACACATCGCAGACTGTATTGTACCCTGGGAAACACAGTGTTTTGATTTCAATTACCAATTTTTCTTTCGTTTCATCATTACCAATACAGGTGAACAGCAAATAAATTACTAAACAGACAGATTCTTTACTTAATAGACAAATCGCTAAATCCACAAATAGTTTATAGTAAGTGGAAATAAAAATCTAATAAGAAACAAGTCAGCTATCTAAAATTGGTCTGGTAAACTGTATCTATCTATATATCTTTCTATATAAAAATATTGGTGTTATCATTTTCTATGCTGGTTCTCTGGTCCATCTCTCTATGTCTTAACCTCTATCCTGGTTCTCTAGTCCATCTTTCTATCCCGGTTCATCTCTATCCTGGTTCTCTAGTCCATCTCTCTATCCCGGGTTCATCACTATCCCGGTTCTCTAGTCCATCTCTCTATTCCGGTTCATCTCTATCCCGGTTCATCTCTATCCCAGTTCTCTAGTCCATCTCTCTATCCTGGTTCATCTCTATCCTGGTTCTCTGGTCCATCTCTCTATGTCTTAACCTCTATCCTGGTTCTCTAGTCCATCTCTCTATCCTGGTTCATCTCTATCCCGGGTTCTCTAGTCCATCTCTCTATCCCGGTTCAGCTCTATCCTGGTTCTCTAGTCCATCTCTCTATCCTGGTTCACCTCTATCCTGGTTCTCTAGTCCATCTCTCTATCCTGGTTCATCTCTATCCCGGTTCTCTAGTCCATCTCTCTATCCCGGTTCTTCTCTATCCTAGTTCTCTAGTCAATCTCTCTATCCTGGTTCATCTCTATCCCGGTTCTCTAGTCCATCTCTCTATCCCGGTTCTTCTCTATCCTGGTTCTCTAGTCAATCTCTCTATCCTGGTTCATCTCTATCCCGGTTCTCTAGTCCATCTCTCTATCCCGGTTCATCTCTATCCTGGTTCTCTAGTCCATCTCTCTATCCCGGGTCATCTCTATCCTGGTTCTCTAGTCCATCTCTCTATCCCGGTTCATCTCTATCCTGGTTCTGTGGTCCATGTCTCTATCCCGGTTCATCTCTATCCTGGTTCTGTGGTCCATGTCTCTATCCTGGTTCATCTCTATCCTGGTTCTGTGGTCCATGTCTCTATCCTGGTTCATCTCTATCCTGGTTCTGTGGTCCATGTCTCTAACCTGGTTAATCTCTATCCTGGTTATGTGGTCCATGTCTCTATCCTGGTTAATCTCTATCCTGGTTCTGTGGTCCATGTCTCTATCCTGGTTAATCTCTATCCTGGGTCTCTGCAGGGATCTCTATGCCCATCCCAGTCCTGGGTCTGCGGGACCACTCCAAGGTCTTCAGAGACGGCAGCTGTCAGCTGACGGATGACAGCTTTGTTCTGATCGGCTCCTTCGTGGCTTTCTTCATCCCCCTCACCATCATGGTGGTCACCTACTCCCTGACCATCCGGGCCCTGCAGAACGAGGCTACGCTCTGCCTGGACCACCTGGTGCCTCGGCCGAAGTGGAGCACTGCGCTCACCCTGGGCTTCCTGCCTCACACCGCCTTGACCTCCGACAAGATCTTCAGACGCTCGCTGAGCCGCAAGGCCAGCACCGGGAGCACCGAAGGGGGTGGTGGCTTCGCTGGCGGCAGGGCGGCGGGGGTCCGGGGGAGCGTATCGGGGGATCCGCCCTTCGGACGGCGCACCATCCAGTCCATCAGCAACGAGCAGAAGGCGTCCAAGGTGCTAGGCATCGTGTTCTTCCTCTTCGTGGTCATGTGGTGTCCCTTCTTCATCACCAACGTGCTGGCGGTGGCTTGCGACCCGGCGCTCTGCGACCCCGCCCTCCTGGGGGCTCTCCTCAACGTGTTTGTGTGGATCGGCTACCTCTCATCTGCCGTAAACCCGCTGGTCTACACGCTGTTCAACAGGACGTACCGCACGGCCTTCTGGCGCTACGTCCACTGCCGCTACCGTGTCCAGAGGAAGCCCCTGCAGCTGATTCTGGTCCACACCCTCCCTCTGCTGGCGTACGGGGACCTGAGGGGCCTGCGCAACGGCACGGCGCACCCTGGTGGTGGGGCCCGGAACTGCGGAACTTTGCCCGGTCTGACGGAGGACAAGCCCCAATCAGACAGCCAGAGGGACAGAGACGAGAGCTGTCTGTGAGTCAAACAGCTTCAAACACACCCGCACGCTAACTCACAGACATCACCTGGTTCTGATGGGGGTGCCTGACCAGATCCCGTCTCAGTTCACAGGGGGGGGGAGGGGAGTCTTGGGCTTGATGCCCAGCTGTGTGAGGGTGCCTCCTGAGGACTTTCCAATTAGCCAGCACATGCACGCGTGAGATAGCTGGCGGAGTGAAAAGATAAGATTATGGAACGTTTTCAACGTCCGCCACAGACGCAGGAAACTTCCATGTGCTGTTCAGCTGGGGTTGACCTCAGCAACCTCTGCCTCCTCCTCTGCACCTCCTCTCTATTATGACTCTGCTATGACTCAACATCCCATTATCATGTGGGATCAAGAGGGATTGAGGGAGCGGAGTGTTCTGCCTCAGATCTTCCTGAAAAGACCATATGTCAAACTACATGGCCGTGAAGTTGTAATAGTGCAGAGCTAAACATATATATTACATCTGAATATTTCTATGTTTTCTATGGTAAAAGGTGGTATTGTGCTTTCAGTTGACTGGATGAATATGCAGGGGTGCCTTCACACGGACAGTTCCTCTGCAGACCCGATTGAAATGAATTCTAACACTGTTAAAAAAGAAAAAAGAAAACATATAAAAGGTCTGATTCCCGAAGATGTGGACAAATAGTCATGTTCCGTTCTGCGGACACAGGTGATACACCTGAGAACAGTGGATTTGTTTTTGGGACTTTCCTACAGTTCACTGCTTAGCCCCAGCCACACTTGGGCCCCCTTGCCACGGTTTCTGCTGGCCCAGGACTAAGTGCTCCGCCGATTGACACTGGCAATTTCAGCACCATGTTTTAAGCCATACCTGGAGTTGAACTGTGCTGATGAAGTACGGTAAGAAAGCCACTTAAGTCCACTTAAATGGAACATAGTGTGAGCACTTTCGTAGCCCTGGGCTAACCACAGCGTGAAAGCCCCGAACGAGTACAATATGTAGCCGTCATGGCGGTGTTTGTCATGTCACGTCGGGGGGATGTTGTCGTCGCGATGATGTTGTCACACAGTGATGTTGTCGTCACGGTAATGTTGTCGTCACGGTGATGTTGTCGTCGCGGTGATCGTACGCCCTGCCGATCGTCACGGTCACCGATTGTTGGACTACACAGAATGTGATGTTGCTATGGTGACGGTCCCTCTGTTTTGTTTTCTGTTGTTTTTCAGCAAACGCACACAGCCTGTATTTTAGTCGTTGTTGTGATTAAAGGGGTGTTTGATGGGATATTGGATTTTGCGTTTTTATGAAAATGATTTGAAAAGCAGGGCTGATATCCTGCATATTATAAACACCTAGGGCAGGTTCTCGAACTAGTCTGGATCATGTGTGGTACATCTGTACTACTAGGTACTAAAGTTCAGAAACCAGTACATACCACAGCATTCATTCACATATTATACACTGCAGACTGACACACACACACACACACACACACATACATCCACACACACACATACACATACACACATACACACATACACACAAACACACATGTTCAAATCAATACAGGTCTTCATCAAGTCTTGGTTTAACACACAGACTGAGCGTCTGTGTGCATGTGTGTTTATACGTAAATGTGTGTGTTTATATATGTGTGTATTGTGATCATGTCTAAGGTGTATGCGTTTAATTGCATGCCTCTCAGGGGTTGCTATGTTTTCATGGCTTTAAATACGACATAAGCACAGCCTGCAGAACCAAAACAAACACACTATGTTAACTAGAGCGGTGGCGAGGAGGCGTGGCTTAGTGTGTGTGTGTGTGTGTGTGTGTGTGTGTGTGTGTGTGTGCGTGCGTGTGTGTGCGTGCGTGCTGCGTGCGTGTGTGTGTGTGTGTTTGTGCGTGTGGTTGGGGGGGTTGTTGATAGCCCTCCAATCAGCAGACTGTAGAACACATGAACCTGGGACCTCTGATAATAACCAACTAACCTAACCTCCAGACGACCCTAGCTGACCTCTATCTGACCTCCAGGTGACCTCTATGGCCTGTGGTTGAGGAGGTCCAACCTTAGCTTCTTCGCTAAGTAAAGCACAACAATAGTACAAGAGTGAAGTTCTACTCTATAAACTATAGTATATATAGTATATAGTCAATATAAAAAGTAAAGTAATTACTGTTATTATTATTGTTATTATGATATGACTGACGTGAGATTCAGACATGACATGTGGCTCTCTAAGTTCTAGACAGACTGCTCTACTGCTGGTGGTGGATAAACTCACACTCACACTCACACCAATCGGAGATGTCGGATCCGTCTCAGAGTTCCCAAAGCTCCGGCTCGGAAAAAGAAGAACTCGGAGATTGATGTGAATTGTGAACTCTTGTTCCCACTCAGAAGGTGGTAACTACTGTTACCCTGACATGGCCCATGGATCTCTATCTCTAATCTAATTTCTCACAGTTCCTGGAAACCCCTTACTTTGTTCTGGAACGCTGGATGCTAAGAAATTGTGATCTGACTGGTTTACAATCATGAGTTTTCCTTCCCAGGTGTGTCTATATAGGCAGTAAGCAGCTATGGATGTATTGCTTTACCCCATGACTTACAACGTGCTTCACTACAATTGGACATCATCTTACTTGAGTATATGGCCCTTTACATCTTAACAGCGGGTTGCCAGGGGAGATGGTCCACATCCATGGTTAGTTATGGGTTAGGGTGCATGGTTAGTTATGGGTTAGGGTGCATGGTTAGTTATGGGTTAGGGTGCATGGTTAGTTATGGGCTAGGGTGCATGGTTAGTTATGGGTTAGGGTGCATGGTTAGTTATGGGTTAGGGTGCATGGTTAGGGGTCAGGGTATGTGGATAGGAGACTACGGTAGTTTTGAGAGACATGCTACATGGTACATTATATAGCGCTTTTAACCAAAGCACTTTACAATTAGCCTCACATTCACCCATTGAATGCCTGCTGAGCTAGTGCCACCCCCAAACATCACAGCCATGTGTGTGTGTGTGTGTGTGTGTGTGTGTGTGTGTGTGTCTGTGTCTGTGTGTGTGTGTGTGTGTGTGTGTGTGTGTCTGTGTGTTTGCAAGTGAAACAGCCACAGAGAGTGACATATAAGTGCTGCCGTTAGCTGCTTGGCTCACGACACCCCAGGAGTCCTAAACACCAGCTACCTCCACTGAGCCCTCATTTGGCCTCCTATTGTCCATGGAGGAGGTATAAATATAAATATAAGAGGTATGGGAATATAGTAGATACGTATTTAGCGAAATGTAAAGAGATATACAGATACATAGATATAGTAGATCTGGAGATATCTCACACAGTGATACAGTTATAGAGGCGTAGAGATACATCGTTTTCGAGATATTGCGAAAATATACATAGAGAAAGCTATAGATACATAGATATAGTTCTAGAGTTATAGTAGATATAGAGATATAGAGGTAGTATACATAGCCACCTCTCATATAGTGAAAGTTATAAAAACAGAGATAAATAGAGATATAGTCAAATACATACATAGAGATATAGCAATGGAGATACAGAGAGATAGACATACAGAGTGAGATGCAAAGAGAACAATGGAGAAATATAGATTGTTTAGGTATTTAGGTATTTAGTTAGAGGGTTGTCTTTCATCAAATACTTCCATAATACGTTATAATAACAATAAAATAATACAATTCACATTTTCAAGGATTCATGAAATATTAATTTGTGAAGTCCCTATGTGCACAATAAGCTGGTTGAAATGACAACTACCGTAAGTCCGAATTAGACTTTAAAATGTAATTATTATAATTTATTTTAAATATGTCATATTTGTTTATCCATATGACATATTTGAGAATCCTTTCATGTGAACCCCTTTCGTTAGTGCAAACAAGCCTGATGGTAATTTGTTTAACGAGGATCAGGCGGTCCGCAAACTCCCCTGGCTATGTGTGTGTGTGTGTGTGTGTGTGTGTGTGTGTGTGTGTGTGTGTGTGTGTGTGTGTGTGTGTGTGGTGTGTAGGTGTGTGTGTGTGTGTGTGTGTGTGTGTGTGTGTGTGTGTGTGTGTAGGTGTGTGTGTGTGTGTGTGTGTGTGTGTAGTGTCACTCCCTCACACCAGGGAGTGACATGACAGTAATGTTTATTTATTAGTTCAAAATGTCAATCCCTTTGCCCTCTCCATTTCTTTATCCACACACACACTCACACACACCCACAAAATACACAGAATCAAATCCTGTCCTATAACCCTGTAACAATATCCTCGCAAAGCCAGCCTAAATCTCGCACGCTCACCTCCGGATTTTGCCTCGAGATATTAGTCTGGAACTAGTCTCACAAAATCTGACTTTAGATTAACATCCGATCTGGGTGAACGTGGCGCCCTCATTTTCTCGTGCTTCCAATTGATGTGGGCCCCCGTGGCTGGGGGCTCGGCAGGGGTCTGTCGAGGCGTGTTACGTGGAATGGATCTCCACTGGAAACCACCTGACCTGCGGAACCACAACCAACGTGATGTGGCTGACTGATCGTTCATCTCGGCTCCAGAAGAGGACTGATAACGATAGCATCGTCTACCCATTTCCGGTATCCCGCCCTGGGCACAAACTCACAAACACAAACTCTGCTAGCACCAGTGAACTAAACTTCTCCCGTAGCCAGTGGGAAGACAAGCTAAAACGACCTGACCATCATTCTTAGAAAAAGTGTAAAAGTTTCAAATCAAACCTGTGTGTGACTGACCACTGTCGAGATCCATTTGTTAAAATGGTCTTCGGAAGCCTCCATCTTGCCACTGGCGAATTTGTTTATTTTATGAATAATCCTGTATGTGTCTTCATCATGTGACTTCACGTGATGAAGTCCCTTGGAAGACTGGTCCTGGTACACCTTCGGCCCCTGGGTAAATCATCACTTCAGTTTGCCCACTGGCCAAATGCCCGTAGAATTCGGCAGTGGCTTGTAACTCTGTCACTCTTACCGGCCACTTTGGCCGCTGACCTTTCGGTCGCATTTTCTATGAAAAGAGCCGGTATGTCAGCCCTTGATTACACTACAGTACATGACATGACACATGAAACAGCCTCATCAACGTGTGCCTGAGAAATGTTTTGGATGTTTTGGAAGAAGACAAAGAATGAATGACAGCAAGGGTGTGACTTCCAGCCGGTGTTGTGGTTTCCCTGTGGTGTTCACTGAGGAAGGAAGTCTCCCCTCTGGACTCGGAGAGACAAGCGCAGCCTCTGGAGAACGACAGCTCACCACTCTGCTCAATGACCGCCTGCAGCCACAAGTCAACAAACACACAGGTATCTATCACGACAAACACACAGGTATCTATCATGACAAACACACAGGTATCTATCACAACAAACACACAGGTATCTATCACGACAAACACACAGGTATCTATCACGACAAACACACAGGTATCTATCACGACAAACACACAGGTATCTATCACAGCAAACACACAGGTATCTATCACAACAAACACACAGGTATCCATCACAACAAACACACAGGTATCTATCACAGCAAACACACAGGTATCTATCATGACAAACGCACAGGTATCTATCACAACAAACACACAGGTATCTATCACAACAAACACACAGGTATCTATCACAGCAAACACACAGGTATCTATCATGACAAACACACAGGTATCTATCACAGCAAACACACAGGTATCTATCATGACAAACGCACAGGTATCTATCACGACAAACACACAGGTATCTATCACGACAACGCACAAAAACATCTATCCCAAGTGTCATTCAAACAGAAAAGCAACAGAAAAACGAACAAAACACAATAATAATAATAATAATAATAATAATTGTTAATTGTTAATAATAAACAACATTAATATTCTAATAATATAAAAAGCATATATAGCAGCAATACATTATTTAATACATATAAAAATACTAAATCAAATAAATAAACACCAACAAGCCAAATTTCTCACCAAACCTTTTGTTTAATTTGTTAGTTTCCTCAGTTTGGACCATGATGGAGAGCTGGCGCAAGCCCTTGGGAAATATAGTATACAGTAAAACAGAACGATATAGTATAATAAAGTATACAGTAAAACAGTACAATATAGTATAATATAGTTCCTCACTAAGCTATGTGTGAAGTCAACTTACAGGTTACAGTTGATTGGCATCTCCAGGCTTTTAAATCTGCTGTGACAACGTTGAAATATTAATACCATTATCACGAATGACACAGATGATATCTCTAGCATGATATCGCTAGCAGTATAGTGTTTGATGAAGCCTGTTTTGAAATCCACAAACAACGACAACACAAAATGAATCATAACAATATCGCACGGTGAAGCGGTTTCAGAAGCTCTTCCAGAAGCTTCCGTGCACCTTCCGGTTCTCGTCCTTTGCACCTTGTGGCATGCCCCTCCCCTCCCTCCTCTCGGGTGCTCAGACTTTTGTCCCGGAGAATGAAGCTGTAATCACAAAGCATATAATCTTCTCCTCCGTACTGTCGGAGGTGGAGAGACCTAAACGACTCATAGACCCCTGCTACCGTTTGCATTAACCCACCACTTGCTGACACACACACACACACACACACGCACACGCACACAACACACACACACACACACACACACACACACGCACACACACACACACACACACACATCGTAGACAATGCTGCCTAGAAAGAGTTGAAAAGGTAGGAGAACACTTTTGCCCAACCTGTCTCACCTCCTGTCTTTAATCTCTGAGGATGATTCTCATTCATCCTCAGAGTACATTACGGAGAACATAGTATTGTAAAGATAAACTCCACCAGGCTCCCCCTACTCCCCAAGCCAGAGACGATTTAGAATAATAAATGGATGTTGAAATTTCAACAGTGAGGAACTTGAAACTTGTAATGGAGAAAGTGTATGTTGCGGGATGGTACTGATTGATACAGGGTTCTTCTGAGAGCCATCAAAGTTGTCAATGAGATGAACTTTCAAACGTCTTTCTCTGGTTCTCTGACTTCACAAGAAGAGTGGGATTACCCAGGTAGGGAACATGCAGATTAGATTAGATGAATAATCCTTTTATCTGAATAAGAAGATACACTATATTAATCCCCGTGGGGAAATTCATTCTGTGAACATAATGGGGAATTGTGAGAAACCGTTCTATGTGCACTTGCACATTTAAAAACGTTGAAATGAAATGAAATAACTAATCTAAAAACCCATTCATTCGAAGGACAATCGGGCACAGCCTGCTTTCAGCATCACTTGCTGGGGTTCTTTGATTAGTTAGACTGAATGTTTTTTGAATGAAGCTACCGCGGTTCGACTGATTGCAGACTGATATCTCAAGGTAAAACCAGAGGTGAGCTCACCAGACTTAGGCTGAGCGAGTCTAGGAAACCCATGGAAAGACATGGGTAAACTCCTCACAGAAAGGCCTGAGGTGAAAGGGCCTCCAGGCGGCATTGTTTGGCCTTGAACCCTGGATCTTCAGGAGTACCAACCACCGAGCTGTCCTGCAGCTTCCATCCGGACGTGTGGACTTGTTGTAAATCAAGGTGTAGTTTGGTGGGTAAAGAACTAAACATTACATTACATTACAGTCATTTAGCAGAAGCTTTTATCCAAAGAGACTTACAATAGTGTGTTTCAACAAAGGAAGGTGAGAGAACAACTCGTCACCAGAAGTCAAAAGTGCATTTCATTCCTAACAAGTCTCCAATAACTGAGCCAGTGCTCAGGTAGAAGTACAATAATTCAGGTAAAAGTACAATAAGTTGGCAAACAATATAGAACAATATATAGAACAATATCTACCTATCTAATCGACTTCGATTAGCGCTACGAGGAAGGATACGTAAACAACATTACGTAAATAAACTGCTCTCTCATTATGGAGCGACTCACTGCCTTCATAAATCGAACAGACTAACTAGGAAACAGGAAATTCCGACATTAGCTGACTCGTACATGCACGCACACACACACACACAGTACATGACCTGCTTCATATAAAGTTTACACTTTGCCTCCCTGTGTTCCCTGCGGGCATCGTTATCATATCAACTTTCTGAAAGCTGAAACTGGAGAAATCCCTGGCGCCCGGGAGTAGAGTAGATGAAGCTCCGGTCTGAACAGAACCCTGGGGGGTGTCTCGCCTCAATACTATATACCTGTCGATGTGTCATCGATCCACCCATAAAGCTCTGCAACAGCATCAGCTGGTAGGGGGGGGGGGGTAATGACTGAATTGCATAGTTTTACATCACCCAAATATTGTAACACATAAGGGTGTGTGTGTGTGTGTGTGTGTGTGGGGGGGGGGGGGGTATGTGTGTGTTGTGTGTGTATGTGTGTGTGTGAGAGTGTGTGTGTATGTATAGTGTGTGTATGTGTGTGTGTGTGTGTGTGTGTGTGTGTGTGTGTGTGTGTGTGTGTGTGTGTGTGTGTGTGTGTGTGTGTGTGTGTGAGAGTGTGTGTATGTGTGTGTGTGTGTGTGTGTGTGTGTGTGTATGTGTGTGTGTGAGAGTGTGTGTGTGTGTGTGTGTGTGTGGGGGGGGGGGGGTTATGTATGTGTGTTGTAGGTATGTGTGTGTGTGTGTGTGTGTGTGTGTGTGTGTGTGTGTGTGTGTGTGTGTGTGTGTGTGTGTGTGTGTGTGTGTGTGTGTGTGTGTGTGTGTGTGTGTGTGTGTGTGTGTGTGTGAGAGACTGTGTGTGTGTGTGTATGTGTGTGTGGGTGTGGGTGTGTGTGCGGTGTGTGTGTGGTGTGTGTGTGTGTGTGTGTGTGTGTAGGGGGGGGGGGGGGTGTGTGTGTGTAGCAGTGGAAAAGCGTGTATTTCACAACTGGACCAGGGGTTCCCAGTTTCCCAACTTTTCAGCCCGCGACCCCCAAAATAACAGTGCTGGAGACTGGCGACCCCCCCACTATCACCGTCCAACGCGATCGCGAACATCGTGAAGTCCAAAGGGGGTGGATGTCGCGATCGCGAACATCGTGAAGTCCAACGGGGGGGGGGGGTAATCGCGATCACGAACATTGTGTGTGGCTTTTTTTCAATGATGATACTGTCGTGAATCTGTGGGAATCAGAATTCCTTTATTTGTCACTCACGTTATTATTAACAATAATAATAATACAAATGATAAAAAATAATAATAATAAAATAAAAAATAAATAAACCTCATGGGTCACATCAAGAGGATTCTGAAATCATCTCGCGACCCCCCCCCCCTCGGGGTCCCGCGACCCCCACTTTTGGGAACCCCTGCTGTAGACCACCACCCCTGAGAGTCATCTGAGAGTTCCAGGGTCTTCTCTGAATACCTTGAAGGCCCTGACGCTTCACCACTGGTGTGTGGGTGGCTGATTAATTGTTTTGCCGTCCTTATTCTGTTAAAAGAAGCAATTATCAAGGTTGCCTGGCAACCGTCGGGACTCTTGAGATGGAAAGGGACTGGTTTCCACGACAACCTCCCGCAAGATTTAAGATTTTTATTCACCATATGTACAATAAAATGCTTACTCCCCATTCCCTTCCACTGTACTGAATGACCTACAATTTGACACTATATGCTATACTATGTACTATACTATGTACTAAACTTATACTATACAACACTGTACACAATGAAAAGAACAATAAATAGAACAATAAAGTAACTGATGGATGATGTATACATGTTGAATTGTGTAAAAAAGCATTTAAAAGCATTTTGAAGTGCCAGTGGTGAAGCAGCATCATGAATATAGTACAGTACAGTTGCAAACAGTGCACGGATGCTGCGGAACCGGCGACCGTACTAGGTGGGAGAAGAGATGGTGCCCAGGTGCCCAGGGTGGTTGCGGTCCTTTGTGAGAATAATAATAATAATAATAAATTATATTTATAATGCACTTTTAATTTGCGTGGGCAAAACTCAAAGTGCTAACGTGATGTAGATGTGTTATTCCGACATTTGGTTTTAAAAAATCTCCTAAATGCATGGAAGGGCACACCCGATGATCTCTTCTGTCGTCCTCACGACCCTCTGGATGTCTTTCTTGTCCTCTGCAGTGGTGTTGCCGTACCACACAGTGACGCCACCCGTCAGGACGCTCTCTGCAGTGCCACGGTAGAAGTTAACTAGCCACTGTTTGCCTACGCCGCTTCTCCTGAGGCACCGCAGGGCACAGAAGTGCTGGTGTGTCAGAACGGCCAAAAAGACCAATTTGGTTTGGTCCCCTGGGATCCCGATGACTCAACCGGTCTTCAATAACAGCCTGTCAAGGGGGGGTTTGCACAGCATTTGAGATGCCATCATGTCTGTCATCTGTCACAACAGAATACAAGACTGCTGCCAAATTAAACAAGCACAGCAGCGTCTCGGAAACAGTCAAAACATTCAGAGGCACGCTATGTTTTAATAAGATTAGCCTGATGTCTGTTTCCTGCCTGCTGGAGAACAGAAGACAAAAATGGGACCTGAACATATTTAAAGAATTCCCCATTGATCAGGGAAATGAAATCCACCACCACCAGCCAACTCCTCCCTACCACCGCTTCCACCACCACCAGCCAACTCCTCCCTACCACCACTTCCACCACCACCAGCCAACTCCTCCCTACCACCGCTTCCACCACCACCACCAGCCAACTCCTCCCTACCACCGCTTCCACCACCACCAGCCAACTCCTCCCTACCACCGCTTCCACCACCACCAGCCAACTCCTCCCTACCACCGCTTCCACCACCACCAGCCAACTCCTCCCTACCACCGCTTCCACCACCACCAGCCAACTCCTCCCTACCACCACTTCCACCACCACCAGCCAACTCCTCCCTACTACCACTTCCACCACCACCAGCCAACTCCTCCCTACCACCACTTCCACCACCACCAGCCAACTCCTCCCTACCACCGCTTCCACCACCACCAGCCAACTCCTCCCTACCACCGCTTCCACCACCACCAGCCAACTGCCTGACCTAACCCTAACCTTACCCTAACCTACCCTAACCCTTAACCCTAACCTAACCCTAAAATATTACTAAATATAGGGTAAGGGTTAGGACCCCGGACAAGGATCTCCACAAGGTTCCACAGAATAACTGGAAACTTGGATTTCATCTCAAAATGCAAATGGCAACCTGCCAAGAACTGAACCCTACCTCACATTCACCCCTGAAATGCTCTGTGTCCAAACACACACACACACACACACGCACACACACACACATGCACGCACACACACACACATGCACGCGCACACACACACACACACACACCATGTGCCAGCAGGCTAGCATAGGATTAGCATGCTAGCCCAGACTGCAGCGTGGGAGGAGGATATAATGGATGTTGACACTTCAAAATATGAACTGGTGCACAGATTTGGGCTAGGTGCACACACACACACACACACACAGACACACACACACACAGACACAGTAAACGGGGGGTGTGAGCGACTAGCAGCAGACTTAAGTTGTTTGAAGTTGATTAGAGCAGTCCCTCCTTAATCCGGTCAAATTAGCTTATTTTTATTAGCTCGTTTATAAAGTCGCCCCCACCCTCTAACCCCCATAATATGCACACATGGTTTTCTTCATATTGTGTGTATCAGACAAGGTCAGTATATGAAACAGCAGGGTTCCTCATCATCCTCACTATCTTCATCATCACCACGATCACCATCCCCCTCATTATGTTCATAATCATCATCTATCATAACATGACATCATCTATCCATATCACATTACACACTGTCATACTTCATTACAGTTACTGCACCGTTCTGCACTGTACTGCACTGTATCCACGACGCTGCTGCACTACTGGCACTTTGAAATGGGCTCTTTGCTCAATTCAACACATGTACATATCCATCATCATTTTGTTATTGTTTTTATTATTATAGTAGTGTTCAAGTGTTCAATTGTAGAAAATGCACACTGTGGGAGGGAATGGAGTGTAATCATTCCATTGTACTTGTTGAAAAAATCTTGAATCTTGAATCATCACTATCACCACACTCATATTCTTCATCGCCACCACCACCATGGTCATCATCTTCATCATCATCATCACCAACACCACGAGCGCCGTCATCGTGTTCATGGCCCCCCCCCCCCCAGCCACATGGAGAGCGTGGTGCAGTAGCGTGGCGTGGTGAAAATTTTAGGGGAAGCCAGTTTTTTTTGGGTCAATAACGTAACCAGTTGAGTGATTACAGCGCCCGGTATCATTTTACACAGTTGTATCATACAGATGCAGGACTTGCACACGCCTGTTATCTAACCGACAGGTCCGCACGCACTCTCCAGCCAAAACTCTCTCGTCTTATTAATTTAAGCATTCCCCCCCCCCCCCCCCCCCAAATGCATAACCAGCCGCTCAATGCGCAGTGCAGATTCGGTAATGAATAAAAAAGCTTCAATTTCACAGCACAATCTATGTGATTTTTTGATTTACCGTGCCTCTCAATTGCCCGTGACAGGTTGGCAAGGTCGATGAATCCTGAAGTTGCCCAAGGATTGTTCAGGGAGCACGAATCCTTGTCAAAAAGAAGACATGGCCAGCAAAATAGACGCTGAAGTTCAGCGCTTCCAGTTAGCCACTCCGTGCGGACATAATTGTCCTCATTGAACGTCCGATTCGCTCCCTTTTTCCTCTGTGCACACAGCTCGAGTGTGGGCATGGGCCTGTCATCTGATTTAATTTTTAGTTGCTGCTGTAGCGGAAGTTTAGTAAAGTTGTTTTTTATTAAGTACGCCAAATCTCCACCCTCCATAATGCTTAATACTATCAAACGGCGAGGATGACAGTTACAGTACTACGTACTGATGTTGATGTGATTTGATTGGATTTGTGAGTCAAGGGATTCCCTTCAAATCGATCCAATGGGATCAAGGGATCCCATTCCCTTGAAGGGAGGCCAGCCGTCTCTGGCCTCCCTTGGCATGGCCCTGACCAATCACAGGTTGGCAGGGGGACATGACGTGCCTCATCTGATTGGTCAATCCGGGACAATCCCCCATTTTTTTTTTCACCAAGGGAAGCTCATTCGGCTGGCCTCCTCTATTTCACCATAATATCTAGGGGGCGCTGTTGTTTCACTCTTTGTAAAATACTCAATGAGAATGGGGGAGAGACGGTCCGGCAGCAACACACAGGCTGTGTGTTGCTGCCGGACCGTCTCTCCTACATTTTTTAAATTAAAATAAAAAAAATTCGGTAATTCTCCTTTGCTGTGTGACACAGCAAAGGAGAATTACCGAATTTTTAAAAAAAATTATAATTTTAAAATGTATTAAAATTATAACTACAATCCGAAAAAACAGGGGAAGCCTGGCTTCCCTTGGCCTCCGGGAGAAAACGCCACTGGCGTGGTGGGGGGGGGAGGAGGATACGTGATGTTCGCGTGAAGTTTCTGATGATCATCACTAACACTCCAACACGACACGGAGATGTACTCTGGAACCACCTAGAGATCTATTGACCAGTCCGTGTGTGTGTGTGTGTGTGTCCGCGATGGAGACAGCACCGAGTAGTGACATTAGATAACAGCATCCACTGGTTCTCAAACTTTATGAGCCGCGATTATTTTTGCTTTAAATCTTATTGACGTGATTCGACATCGGACAGAACAACTCATTGTGAAGGAGGCAACACGACCGCTTTACAAGCTAAATAATGGTAATATTATCAGGCATTCATTATCATGTAGCTGGTTCAAATATTAAAAAAAACAAAACCAAAAAACTGTTCATAATACGGTTTTCATGTGTAGCTTTTCCCCCCCACATATAACACAATTCCGATATTGAACACAATTAACTCATTATTGACTCAATCTCTAAAATCCGTTGTATAAATACTTAAATAAATAAAACTGATGCTTGTAGGGGAAACGTAATGTAAAAAAACATTGTATATGGATTGAGTTCATTATATTATTGGTTTGAGAGGTGTAATGGAAAACATTTTACAACTATCCCACTACTCTCAAATATCTCACCAGTGGGAGAAACCCATCCCTGCCCCCCAGTGACTAGGAGTGACCCTTGTCGGCCCATAGAGGGCGCTCAAACATCTACACACCTCCGGCGGGCCTTTCTGTAATCTGGGGTCAGAGTGAAAACCACACCAGGCAAGGTTCTACCCCAGCACACCGTTGAGTAAGTTTATATTTGGAGATTTTATCCTTTGAATGTGTCCACTACTTCACTGCTTGACCGGGACTCAACTTATCTTTGACAAGTCGTTTATTTGTCATGAAGTGATCCGTGTCGTCTAGCAACTGACCAACACGGGGTGGGAGGAGGCTTTAAAAGCCATCATCAATCAAACACAGATGAACGGTCATATAATTTAAAATCTTGAAGTTGAATTGAAATCTTGACAGACGATAGATTGGGGGACATGATTGCAGAGCAGCAGGGTGTTATTTCACAGCGGCCACTGGCAAAGGGTTTCCATGACGATACATGATGAATGATTAACATACCACCTTACTTTAACTTTATTTTGTGTGCAACACACGGACACGCAGGTTTCTAGAATGTCGTGTCTTGCAAAATCTATTTCTAGTTGCACAGTGGCTGCAGAGATACACATCAACATACGGAGGAAACGGCAGGCTGGAAGGAAGACCACGGTGAACCACAACATGCTGCCCCGGTATGCTTTATTCTTTGCATCTTCTTTCAGAGGTACTCATTCGTCACATCACTCATAAATACGTTGGAGAGAGAACGAGAGAGTCTGTTTGATTATTTACACGATACATTAAACAACCGACAGCTCAACTACACCTTGGGTGGGGGGGGGAGAGAGAAAAGAGAGACAGAGAGAGAGAGAGATAGAAAGAGAGAGAGAGAGAGATAGAAAGAGAAAATTCTGGTGTGGACACCTCTGGGTTGTCGTAAGGTTTGAGCGATGGCTACGATGTGTGGTACAGTGACATAACACAGTTGTCATCTGAGACCAGGTCACCCCACTGCAGTAGTACTGCAGCAATACTAGTATAATAATAATAATAACAAAAATATCTGGGCTGAAACCAGCCCGAATGTGCTCTTACATGTGGCACAAACTCAGGTTTCATGTGAACATAGCTGGCGTAAGCCAAAACACAGCTAGAGCCGACACAGAGCAATGGAAGGCTAGCTGTGCGTTAGAACCGTTGAAGGTGAAGTATGCTATATATCGCCTCGATACCTAGCCTCTTCGTACCTTTAGCCTTAGAGTGTGTGTGTCTCTCTTGGAGTGTAGAGGTGGTCGCTCGCTAGGGGAGGAGTGGAGTAGAACCAAAATAGAACCACTGAATAATGAATAGAGACAAAGAGGTGAAGCGGTTCATCACCGCGAGTCACCTCGATGTGTCCACCCTAGCTTCCGGCTGGTAGCGCAGGAGCAAGAGCTAATGGAGGCGCTACAGGAGTTATCGTTAGGCTAATAAGAGATGCGGGAGTTGGAGACACGCTAATGGAGGAACGGGAGCTCGCTCCCGGGTAATAGCGGTGCATCAGGCTAATAGCGTGACAGGAGCTTGAAACTACAACTAAAAGAAAATACAACCAAAGGCAGCTCCTGTCATGTGACTATTAGCCAGCATCTCGATGAGCTCAAAAGCCCCTTCGCAGTTTGAATATCGAGACAGCTTTTTCTCAGGCCAGGGGGAAAATGGGGACTCGGTTATAGGTGAAAGGTCAGACAAAGGGGACAGGGGACAGACCCAGAAGATAGATATCCAATAGTTGACCTACATACAACCTCAGAGTACAACCTGAGAGTGTGTGATGTCACCATACCAGAGATGGAGAGGAAGAGGGGGAGAGAGCCTTCACCATAGCTGTACGATGTGTTGACCTAGTGTGTGTGTGTGTGTGTGTGTGTGTGTGTGAAACGGGAACAGGTGAAGGGGTTCAGATGGGCAGCTGGAAGGAGATGTCCACCTGGGCTTCCTTGGCCAGAGAGACGATCTCAGAGAGCTTCACCACCTGCAGAGAGAGAGAGAGCGAGAGAGAGAGAGAGAGAGAGAGAGAGAGAGAGAGAGAGAGAGAGAAGAGAAAAAGGGAGAGAGAGAGAGAAGAATTAGGCAGGTAAACCAATGTACACTTTCCATCATCGCTTGGGCGATGGTAAAAGATTAATAGAAATCCACACGGAAGGCTTTTCCCAGATTAGAATATGTTTTTGCTTTACTTCCAACTGGATTTGGCAAGAGCGTTTTTTTTAACAATGTACGCAGTTGCAAAACCATGTGTTACTGTACGCTCATACCCTAGCTTCTGACCGCAGCACCGCGCTCTCATCAGATATAGCGGCACAGCGTCTCCATGACAACGGACCGGGCCGGTCTCCCTCTGTCCATCGCGGCGGGCCTACGGCTAAAGGATGCGGCGTAGACCTGGCGCGTGACAGAGCGGTCTCATCCGGATCGTTCTACTCTCATCACCATGACGCAAACATGATGCTCCATTACTCTACCGCCATTAGCTTCGTTGACCTTATTAGCATCCCATTATTCGACTGCGTTTCCGCTGCTACCCAACCTGCCGCGTGTCGATACGTTATCGGGTACACACGGTAAGATAAGACCTACTTTTATCCATCCCCGACAGTAGGCGCCACAGCAGAAGGTACAATGGACTGTAACCGGAATTAAAACATTGGTCCAGTATTGAGGCGTGAGCTGCGGACCGTCTGCAGTGTAAACCTGAGGGCAACATCGCCCCCGTCTGTTGTTTTTGCCACCGACAGGCTCAGATTGTTATTGTAAGTATCTGACATTATGGAAAAGATCCCTTCGGTCTGTTGGTGTCTAACAAAGTCTCGCTAAAGGAGGAGTTTTACTCTAAAACCTCACGGGAGCCTCATCCACAACGTCCACATCAGCTGAATATTTAGCCATGAGTTTGAAAATCTTTGAGATAAGACTAAGCTACTCTTCTTTCTGTAGTCCAACACATATCTCTCCCTCTCTCCCTCTCTCCCCCCCTCTCCCTCTCTCTCCCCAACTCTAGCTAAACTTCTCTTCCTTCCCAACAACTCAACTCTAGATTCAGAGACTTCTCCAGAGCGAGAGCGAGATCAGGCCATGAATTTCGCTTTGGCCATTTGATTGTCGTTAAATCATTTCACCTAGTCACACTGATTGTCTCATCAATGCCGCTTTGCAAAGCCGGAGGGATCTTGCCTCGAAGATTTGCAGTACAGCCAGTACGTTTTGAGCTGCAGCTGTGTGTGTATGTGTATGTGTTACCATTTTGGCAGCTTCGTCAAGGTCATCACAGGCGAGGATCTTCAGAGGACTGGCAGCAATCAGAGCTTTAGCATCGTCCACCCTGGTCCCTACAAACACACAATGCACACCGTTATAGACACCCTGGCCCCCATAAACACTGTTATATGCAACACACACACAGTTACTCAAATGTAATATAACATGAATACACACACACACCAGCAATAGTTTGTGTACTGAACCGTCATTGTATCCCGTGCCCATGCTTTTAACATTACAACACAATGGCCCAAGTACACGGGACACAGAAGCAGCGGTGCGTCTGTCGCAGAACGCCTGTAGCTCAACACAGGCGTGTATAATCGACCAGAGCCGCTACACGGACCTCAGCCGTATTTTTTGCGCAGCTGGTCTGATCTTCTCTCGCCTGAGGCTACGGCGGCCTTCAAACGGGTAAAGAAAAATCCTAGGGCAGTACGAGGCAGCAGAGTGACCTGGTGGGTGTGCGCTTACACTTGCACATGCAAACAAATCAATCGTCGGTCGCTAAAATGATCCCCCAATTTATTCTGTACCAGTAAACCCTAAATACTTTTTTGCTGTACTTCCTGGACTCCTTACCGTTACTGCACTGTTCTGTTCTGTTACTGTTCACTCACGACACTGCTACCACTCACTATGGAGCTGCACTATGGTCACTTTAAAATGCTTTTTGCACCCTCCACCATATGTATACATCATCCTTTAGACACTTTACTGTGTATAGTATTGTTATAGTAGTGTCGTTTAAAGTAAAGTAGTATATGGTGTTATATAGTTTATAGTATAGTATAGCATTGTTGTAGAAATTCAGAATGTGGGAGCGAATTGGGAAGCACTCCATTGTACTTGACACAAATAAAGAATCTTGAATTGTCGCAAGGCAGAACTTCTACTACTTTAAATAGGCACGGTGAAGCCCAACGTCCGTGTGGTGAAATGCCACGCAAACCCCACGCTACAAAGACAGTCTGTGGAGCAGGTACAAAGCTACGTGACCCATATATCTGGGCCTTTAAAACACTGGGGTGACCAGTGGGGTTACCCGTCACACAGTAGCAGTTACGCCACAGCCCAATGCAATCGATAACCTGACTGATAGATTCAGCAGAGCGAGAGAGCGAGAGCGAGAGCGAGAAGACAGACATTATATAAACTAAAGAGAACAATTGGGTACACGCACAAAAACACACACTTGTGTGAAGTGTGTGTGTGTGACGATGTTAGTGCAAGTGCAATCAGTTATATAATAATATTTGTATTATTAAATACGTTTTGTCGCATGGTAAAAGGAGAATAGGCTATACAAACCATTGCTTAAATACAACTCATCGGGACGATTTCTTCCCAAAGGACAGCCACAAGGTTATTCGTGAAAAGTGCACTGCAGTACTGCGCTACAGCAGTAGCACAACCACAATGCGATACCATCTACAGGCCTCGGGTGATGGAGGACAACACACTCTGTCCTCCGCAGGATGAAGACACGACGCACGGTGGTCTAAGGAGATAACTCAACTGCTTAATGGTGGAGAAATATATTATGGCCATCAGAGCGGTCGGCAGCGAGGCGTTTCCCAGGAGCTATATATCGAGCCTAATTACAAAATCCCATCCAGAAAGACCAATTCAATTGAGGCCCATTTTGCGAGAAAATGTTTTAATATGAAAAGCTTAAAAACGTAAATTGCTTGGGCCAAAGTCGTCATGTCCGACTGCTGGACGGCCCACACAAACGGAGAGCTACCAATTACATACCACTATAAACAGATGAGGACCGGCCGGTTAAATCAGCCGTCTTACTAACGCAGAGTATGCCAGGCCAAACTAACTGATGGGGTGGACACTTGGGGACTTGCTGGCAAAGTGGCTGCCTCTTTTGCGCACACAGCAGCTGGCTCGCAAGGATGATCAACAACAACTTAGACTGAAAAACTAGAAGACAAAGAACATATTTGAGGAACTATAGTGCCAAACTGTTTTGCTATACATCCCATTGTCTCTCTACCTCCAGCCTCCCCCTTGTGGCTATAGTGGGGCTTTAAGTGAGGTTATTGGTCTACATCAGGGGTAACCAACAGGACGATCGCGATCGACTGGTCGATCTTCAAAGATCTTGCATAAGGAGCACTATGAGCCAGTGGAGCCCAGTCAGGGAACAGCTCACTGAACTCATAAGGACCACTATGGGCCAGTGGAGCCCAGTCAGGGAACAGCTCACTGAACTCATAAGGAGCACTATGGGCCAGTGGAGCCCAGTCAGGGAACAGCTCACTGAACTCATAATGAGCACTAAGTTAACCCCCATAGCCGTGGAGCGCTGTCATCGCTACCACTGCGTCTCGTCGGGCGCCCTTGACAGCAATGAGGTGATCAGCTGATTCACTCACTCCATGGGGGATAGCCTGTATATATCGATATCTATCTATCTATCTCTATAGATAGATAGATCTATATATATGTATATATGGTAAAAATGTCCGGTAATAATGCTCATACTAAACTTAGATCCTGGACATTTGAGTTTTGACAGCTTTATTACTGCCCCCCCCCCCCCCGAAAGGGTGACCGAATGAAGTGACCGATCAGCTGCCGTGCCTCTCAAGCGCGCCCGACGAGATTCAGGTGCAGTGATGGCAGCGCTCCACGGCTATGGGGGTTTAATGTTTGCGACAGCTTGCCAAGTGCTAATTTCTGAGTTCAGCGAGCTGTACCCCGACTGGGCCACACGGGCTACAATGGCCTGTGTTCTGCCCGTGTCAAGCGACCAGCAGAGAAGGGCTTCTCCCTGCAGAATGGTTTGAAAACATCACTGCGGAGTCGTCTGGAGGAGGAGAGAGTGATCTTATGCGGATTGCAAGCTGCAAAGACACATTAGACACCTTTGATTTCAGCTCGGCTCAGAGGACTTTGCCGCAATGAAATGAAGGAGAAAGCTAAAAGTTGCCTGGTAGCCTACAGGGTAAATGTGATGCCATGTAGCCTATGTTAAAACAGACTACCGATGTTACAGGTGTTTTGAAATTGCCTCGACTTTTGCGGCCAACAAGGTTTTGCTCAATCGTTCTTGTTTGTTTTGTTGTTCATTAAATAGTCACATTTATTTGAGGTCTTTGTCATTCTTTCGTCAATCTAGGTGTACATTATAGTTGCGTTTGTAATATAGACCGTTTTTGAAACATGACCGGTAAGTTTCGAATTTGTCCGGTAAAATAAAATCTGTCCGGACACTTGACCGGCAAGAAAAAATCCTAGCGGAAACCCTGATATCTATACATATCTATATAGATCTATATAGATCTATATCTATATCTATACATATCTATAGATATATATATCTATATATATATATAGATATCTATATATCTATCTATAGATATATCTATATATCTATATATCTATAGATATATATCTATATAGATATCTATAGATATCTATATATATATCTATATAGATATCTATAGATATCTATATATATATCTATAGATACATAGATCGATCTATCCTATAGATCTAGATATAGATATCCTATCGTTACCTAGGTTTTGTATGAGCATTATTACCGGACATTTTGACCGGCAGGTTTTGAATTGACCGTTTTTTTAATAAATATGACCAGCTAAAAACCGGTAATTACCAGCTAACGGAAACCCTTGTATGCACGTACATTGAGCCCGTTGTAACAGAAATTGATTGCAAAAACAAATATGACGATGAACAGTCTTACTACTAAGTGTTTTTTTGGAAGATATCGGATTGGTAGATCTTGGCTTACATTTTGGAATAAAAAGTGATCTTGGGCTTGAAAAGGTTGGTTACCACTGCTCTACATCAGTAACTTTTAGAGAGCTTGAAAAAGCTTGAAAAAGTTGAAAGACACTCAAGACTCAAGACAGAGATGCTGATTCCAAGTTGGTGCTTGTACTGAGAGACGGCTGCAGTTTGGTTATTTTGCCGGCTCTAGGACGGTTGTTGTGTTCCGTGGGTTTTTTGGTCGCCTTTCTACTGCATAGACAGTAGACACATAGATATTTCTTTTCCAAGTAGATAATAATTATAATCTAAAGAGGAAGTAGTGCTTGTGGTTGATTGATCGTAGAATCACACATTTTTAGGAACTTTGACTTAAGATAAGCCTGGATTAAAATGGCTTGGTGAATACATCTTTATAGTATAAACTAATATCTTGTACTATTTTTATATATTAGTGGTGCCCCAAACTATTGTTACCATTGACATAATGGCATTTTCTGTTGTGAATTAAGAGGTACATTAATTAGGCTACATTTTTCACCACAGGTTGACAGGGATGATGTTGGTGGCTGGTTTAGAGATAGGCAGCGAGAGGTAGGGTGTGTACCTTGTAACCGGACGACGATGGGGATCCTGAGCTCCAGGTCTGTGACCGCCATGATGATGCCCTGAGCGATGACGTCACACCTCATGATGCCTCCGAAGATGTTGACAAGGATGGCCTGGACCTGACACACGGCAACATTCAAGAGGTTTTTCTATTGCCATTTGCCACAAGTACAATGGAACGCTTACTCCCCATTCCCTCCCGCAGTATACATTTCAACAACAATACTATACAATACTATACTATACACAACACAATATACTACCTATTATATGCTATACAATATACTATAAACAACACTATATACTACTCAACATATGTCTATATGTCTCGTCACAGACGCAAACCGGTGACCCCGCGGTGACCCCGTCGTTACCTTCCTGTCCGAGGTGATGAGCTTGAAGGCCTCGGTCACCTGGTGAGCCGTGGCTCCGCCCCCCACATCCAGGAAATTGGCGGGCGTGCCGCCGTGCAGCTTGATGATGTCCATGGTTGCCATGGCAAGACCAGCTCCGTTGACTAAAACAGCAGCAAACCAAACAAACATCACAAAGTACGCAAAACAGTGTTCTGCTACAGAAGAATAAACGTGTGATAATAGTGTGTAGCTCATGAATGGCTTTACACAAAATGTAGGAAGTTTGAAGATAAAAAATCCCAATAAGGAGACTATATACTATAAAGTAGCCTACATGTTTGATTGTGAAAAACAGAGGCAACAAGTACTATGAAACTCTGACGACACGGTGGCTACAAATTGCAGACAGAAAACGGCACTGAATTCGCTCACAGTGCACACACACGCCATTTCTTGACATGCTATATCGTTGGGTGTATGGGACCATTTCTGTGGGAGTGCCCCAGAGTGCGACTGAACTTAAAGGTCCCATTAGAACCTCATCAGCACCACTGCTACTTGGAAGAAAATTAAAACAATCTGAGGGGAAACACTGCACCGCATGTTGCAGTTGGCGCTTCTCAGCAGTACTTGAATTAACTTGTTTCCATGGAACTAGGGCTATACTGCCCCCTTGTGTATAAGTTAACGTGATGCAAAAGTATTAAACACAGGCAGCTCTGCCAGGATCCACGCCTGTGTCTCAGAGGGAGGATCAGCTCCTGTGTCTCAGTGGGAGGATCAGCTCCTGTGTCTCAGAGGGAGGATCAGCTCCTGTGTCTCAGAGGGAGGATCAGCTCCTGTGTCTCAGAGGGAGGATCAGCTCCTGTGTCTCAGTGGGAGGATCAGCTCCTGTGTCTCAGTGGGAGGATCAGCTCCTGTGTCTCAGAGGGAGGATCAGCTCCTGTGTCTCAGAGGGAGGATCAGCTCCTGTGTCTCAGAGGGAGGATCAGCTCCTGTGTCTCAGAGGGAGGATCAGCTCCTGTGTCTCAGAGGGAGGATCAGCTCCTGTGTCTCAGAGGGAGGATCAGCTCCTGTGTCTCAGAGGGAGGATCAGCTCCTGTGTCTCAGAGGGACTGTGCGTGGTGGACCTTCCTAAACGTTCCAAGATTCAATCGCCATGTGCAACAGCTACAATGGAATGCTTACTCCCCATTCCCCCGCAGTAACATTTTTCTCCAATTGAACACTGTGCTATACTATGGACTATACTTATACTACACAATAACAATACTGTAC
Source organism: Muraenolepis orangiensis (assembly GCA_027704905.1). Taxonomy (NCBI): domain Eukaryota; kingdom Metazoa; phylum Chordata; class Actinopteri; order Gadiformes; family Muraenolepididae; genus Muraenolepis; species Muraenolepis orangiensis. The sequence goes on along the minus strand of CM051015.1, from coordinate 6,380,061 downwards.
AAAATAAAAAGAACAATTAAAAGAACAATAAAGGGACCGATGGATTCAGCTGTTCAGAAGTGCGCTAAGCACGTGTCCGCCTGCTCACCCAGGCAGCCGATGGTGCCGTCCAGGCCGATGTAGTTGAGGTCTGCCTTGGCCGCCTGCCGGTCCCGGGGGTCCTCCTGGGACCAGTCCTGCATGTCAAACACCTTCTTCTGGCGGTACGCGGCGTTGGAGTCAAAGTTGATCTTGGCGTCCATGCACATCACTGTCCAGAGGGGTTAGCATGGAGGACATGTAATGTTAAAAGCATGGACACGGTATACAATGAAGGTACAGTACACTAACTATTGCTGATGTGTGAGAACTATTCAACATGCTCTATTACATTGAGTTAGTCAAGGGGCGTAAGACCATTTGAGGTGTGCAAGACTACTACAGAGAGAAGTCTTTTGTTTTATTGAGTGAGTGAGTGAGTGAGAGTGAGTGTGTGCCCACCAATGCCCGAGGAGTCCTCCACCATGGGGTTGATCTCAAGCATGGATGCGTCGTATTTCATGAAGACGTTGTACAGTTTGATCATGTTCTCTGCTGCCTCATTCACCAGTGCTTCCGGGAATCCCATCTTCTCAGCTACCTTCAAGTTTTACATACACACACCTCTTTTACTTTAGCTACAATTTAAAAAGAAACAAAATAAAACATTTATGGTGGTACACATCCGCCATGTGGCTACCTTTACGGCCTGCTCCATCTTGATGCCCTCTACAATGTCGATAGGCTCCTTGACAATGGCGTCTGGGCTCTCCGCCGCAACATCCTCGATGTTCACACCCCCCTGCGAGCTGCCAATCAACACAGGGCCCTGAGAGAGAGAGAGAGAGTTAGCCATGTAAGAAGTCATGGTTTCTGTAGCCAATCAGAACCATTGTGGTTGGTTAACTGACAACACTAAGGAGCAGCAGCAACAGTGTTCCCACCACACTCTACAATAGCTGACACCTCAGTGACTTGTTAACCATGCCTTGGACTTGAGCACCTGATACTGAATTACAGCCATTCACTGGACAGTGTCTGTGTGTGTGTTTGGGCGCGTTCGTGCGTGCGTGCGCTGACCTGGAATGACCTCTCCATGGTGATGGCAAAGTAGTACTCCCTGCGGGGGTACCTGCGCTCACAGATGAACACCTGGTTACAGATACGCCCTGCCTCACCCGTCTGCTTGGTGTACAGCTTCCGACCAATCATCTGAGAGGAGATGTCACGTGCCTCCTCTGGTCTGGGGAGGAATGGGATAATGTCATAATTATTTTAGAATTAATTATTAGAATATGAATATATTATAATTGTAATTATTCAAGTACATAAATTTAATTGAATTGAGAGACGGGAGAAAGGGGGAGACAAGAAAGTGAGGTGAGACAATGTTAAATCATCAATGTTTTTCAAGGGATGGCTAGGAGAGGTAAAGTAGTAGCCATGTAGGAGAGGTCAGTAGCCATGTTGGAGAGGTCAGTAGCCATGTAGGAGAGGTCAGTAGCCATGTAGGAGAGGTCAGTAGCCATGTAGGAGAGGTCAGTAGCCATGTACGAGAGGTCAGTAGCCATGTACGAGAGGTCAGTGGGAGAAATTAACTCACGAGAAGACGATCTTTACGCCGCCTTTCAGACCGCCCTCAAACGTCCCCTTCCCCCGGCCCCCAGCCAGCACCTGGGCTTTCACCACCAGATCCTTAGAGTCTGCACAGACATTTGAATTAAAGACATCAATTTAGAGTCATGCACACACAAACTAATGTACACACACACCTATGTTTAGTCGCAATATAGTTTGATCGGGAAAACCAACACGGTGCAACTCCATCTTCTGTAAAACTAAAACTGATGTGTTTAAGAGACGAGTCACAGATTTCTATTGAAAGGTCAGTTTCAAGAGGTTTTTATTTGCCATTTGCAACAAGTAAAATGGAATGCTTACTCCCCATTCCCTCCAGCAGTATGAATTGTAACAACAATACAATGTTATATTAGCAAAAGCTGTCGAGGTGTCCTTGAGCAAGACATCCTAACCCTAACTGCTCCTGACGTGCTGGCTGTCTCCTTGCATGGCTGACTCCGCCGTTGGTGGTTGAATGCGTGTATGAATGGGTGAATGTGAGGCATGACTTGTAAAGCGCTTAGAGTAACCATTGGTTAGAAAAGCGCTATATAAATGTCCATTTAACATTAACCATATTAAACTATACAAGACAGATTCAAGATTCAAAATTCATTCAGTGATTTAACAGTTGTTTTCTATATTTTTAAATAGACTTAAGAGTACAGACACAAGTAATTAAGGAGGAGGTAACACACCTACAGGTAGACATTACAGGAATCAAACCCAGTAACTTTGGGCTGGGAGTTCAACACCCATACACCCAACACCAATGTCCTAAATGCATACCACTAGGCTATCCTGCTGTTGTCCGCGTTGAGCGACAGAGAGACAGCTAAGCTAAAAGGTCATGGCACTGAGCCAGCACTTTGTCTATGTTTAGACTCTGTGTCTTTATGTGTGTATGTGTATGTGTATGTGTATGTGTGTGTGGGGCATGGGCTATATAAAGCCTAAAAAGTTCATAGGTCAGTTCGAAGGTCCTTCAGACAGTGCAGAACATTGTGCAGCTCTCTGCTGATATGCATCTCAACTGGTCAAAGGACTCACTGAAACCACAACACTACTAACAAACACACACTACATAAAAGGTACATACTGGAGCTTTAACAATAATATACACATTATATAGATGTGATATATATTTTTTAATGTATTTCTTGTTCCATTTTATTTGATATATAACCCAGTCAAATAACAACAGACCCAAGTCCATTGAATTAGTATAGATGTGGTCTAGGGTTAGAGCTAGGACTATGATAGGAGGATGACATATGATATATAATGTATCCTGTCCTCACCGATCTGCTTGGCGACAGAGTAGGCCTCGTCAGAGGAGCTGGCCACCATGCCATCGGGGACAGCGATCCCGGCCTCCTTCAGCAGGCCGATGCTCATGTACTCATGCAGAGACAGACCCCTCTGCTGCTGATGCTGCTGGCAGCCATGGCAATCCAGGAGACCCGAGGAACCACCTAGGACCTGGAGGAGGGAGAGGTTACTAACCAAAGTGATGGACGAGTTGGACTATTTAAAATATATAATAATAATAAAAAAGTCCGATTTCTTTATTGATCCAGAAATTGTGGCCGTTGCAATTTTTCAAGTGTTTCAAGTGTTGCAACACTTGGTGATCCAGAAACAGGAACATGGGGAACAGGACTGAATATTTTCGAAATCTCAGAAGATTCTCAACAACAGCTCACAGCGCTAGACTCTCACGCAACACATTTCAGCATCAAGACCCATGAAAGAGCTTCAGTATTAGTAGTGCACACCTGTATACACCTGTATGTGGGCTACATTCAAACATGCTGCGGGTGATTCATGGTGTTGTTGTGACATGTTCTAGCTTATAGAGGAGATGGTGAAAACAAAAAAACACTGACAAGCCAAGTCATGGCTCAACCAAGGATCTCAAAGTCATAGCCAATAGCCAATACTCAATTAATAATTAGACAGTCGAGGTTTGGACAGAAGGACCGTCAAACTGACCGTGACGTCACGGACAGCAGCTGCTGGAGGTCACCGGACTTTAGCGGTGACCATTTAATGAAGCATCATTTAATGCCGTTTCAGCCCACACATGAGGTGTGATACACATTTAGGGACATATAGTAGTTATACTAGAAAATTAAGTAGCCGTGTTGTCTTCCTGGGCGGTGACAGCGCGCTAGCACTAGCACCCCCAATGGAAAGTCAACGGAGAGAGAGCTAATACCAGTTGACCCTGCTCCCGTTTTAAGCCCAGATTCTTGGCGTCAGGGAAAACGCACCGCCCTGATCGACACGGCCATTGAAAGCCAACACTCTTTCCTATCGTTTCGGACTCGGCTCACCTTAGACGCGGAGGAAATAGTGGTCTTAGCACCGGAGTTTCTCAGGCCGGCCGTCAAGCGTCGGCAGATCAGGGACGCCGCCATGTTTCCTATGCTGCAGAATAACCGAGTGCGCATGCGCAGAAGCTCAGACCAACAGGATTTTTTTATGTTGTTGCAGAGGACACATTCCTCAGCCCGGAGGGAGGGTTAAACATTAATATATCACTGTAGAGTTAAGGCTTATTCATTCATCATTCACCATTCATTCATAATTAATGTCATTCAATTAATGTATAAGAAATTATTATACATTAATTGAATTACATTAATATTATATATATATATTTATATTATATATATATTATATATTAATTTATTGTTATTAAATTAATGTATAAGAATTTCTTATACATTAATTTAATTATGCTATATATATATTATATATATATATAATATTAGCTTAGCAGCTAACGCTAATCAGTGAGACCCAAGATGTAATAACACACGCACGCACGCACGCGCGCACGCACCACAATACAAATCGTCTTCATACAATTAATTTGCAAACATTTCAAAACATATATTCATCCCATTTTTCTATATAGATATATCTGTTGTTGTTTTAATAGTTGTTGAGCCGGACTCTCTGGTACCTTTATATCTGACCACCGGAAAAAGACCAAAGTCCAATTTGGTGGCTCTTTTTCTTGGAGATGTGGTTTGATGATGATGATGATGATGATTGAGTGTGCTATTCACACTTGACGCTCCACACTCAAACTTCAATACATACTTACATTTAAAAAAATATAAAATATTTACTTTGATCACACAGTGACATTAACGGTATCACGTGGGATTCGAACAGCCACTAATGCTAACCACTTCACTCTAAAGCCCCACGCTTAACCAATCGAATTGAACTTGTGTTTTTTAATTGCTTCTTCCCCTCAGCTCTCATCTCCCTGACCTCTGGACCACGATGACATACACATCATAACATCACAAACTCTATAGTATCCTACCTCTAGTTGACATATGCATTGCTTACATACCTCTATGATAGACATGTACATTTTTACTCTACCTACCGTGTGTGTGTATATATATATATATATATATATATACATATTGTAGATACAACTGCATATACTGCTACTACCTGCTGTGTGTATATACATACATAAATACATAGAAAGAGAGAGGGGGAGAGAGATTTTATACATAGATTTTACATTGACCACCATCATCATTTGGCAGCAGTGCCGGGTTCGGCAAGGTGGGGGGCGCATTAGAATCTAAACTAACAGCGGTAGGAGTGAAGCTTGCAACAGTAACGACAGGTGAACAGATCACAATGTTTACATTCAAAACTCCCGTCAAATTCGAATATGAACCAAGACACAACGGCGCCTCCCAGAGGGCCGCCGAGGCAATTGCATCTCATGGAGGAACAGATTGACAGGTGGCTGCAGTGTGTATTGACTCATACAGTACCATGATCCTGGCGAGCTGCATGTTTACTATATGGATATATAATAGAGACCCAGAATAGTCCCAACCATACTGTTGTGTGTAGGAGTCTAGAAGGCTCTTAAATTATAATTGAACTGCAATCAAAGACAAGATGTTTCTGAAAGCAGGCTGGATATCAATATACGGAGAGCATGTGTGATATTCTCTTGAGCATGTTCAATACATTGGAAACATGAGTTGCTGGACTAAGTTGTCATAAATAATTGAATATCCTTTACCATGCTCTACGGGCCTATACACTCTAAACCTACCTTTTTAGTGTCCTTTGGCTCCTAGGAGTGGCCCTCAGCTCTCATTACAGCTAAATAGACCCGTCAGCCAGCACTAGCCTACCCCTGCTGCCGATAGGTACTAGACTAGAGGTTCTCCCCATGGTCCATGTCCACCCTACCCCATCTAACCATACCTCAGTCTGCTTCTGTTCTCCAGTGTGTTAAACATAAATAAAATACCAGGCGGGTAAGCAGCATTGAAGTTAGCAGCATGCTTGGTCTCATAGTGGCGCCTCACATTAGCAACCTTGCAGACTGAAACAGTTATTTGACATATTAAACATAAAGGTCTAGGATTGGCGTGCGATGGTAAAATAAATACAAAATCATCAGTCCATTTGGGGTTGAAGTGTCGGTTTTCACCGTAAATTTTCCGCCGTTTCTCTCCGCTCATTTTGGATCAGTAATGAGAGTAACGAGATTGACACGATGTCACGATAATTACACGCTGATCAGTCCAATGCAAGATTGCCTTTTAAGAACTATTGAAGGAGAAATAATTTGGACTCATTTAATTCGGATAACATAATAGCGAACATACACAACATTTTTTTTTTACATTGGAATATGGAGTGCGTTCCAGGGGCCACGAGAAAGCTCCCCGCGGGCCGGATTTGGCCGCCAGTTGAATATCCCTGATATAAACGGTCCAAGGGGGCGGGCTTTTAAATAGAATGCGGGGCATGCATTGGTGGAATGGACGATGGCCAGTTGTCACTGATTGCTACAATACTACATGTATCAACAGTCCTCTCTGGATCTATCTCTACCGCTGGAAGGGGAGTAGGTCGTGTCTCTTGCGGGGCTACATGGGTCTCATAGGGTGTACAATTTCTACCTCCGTCTTTGAACGATACCGCCGGGTCGAACTTTGTGAGATCATCACTCGATCCTGGAGCCGTCCCCATCATTATTAGACACATGGCCACCTTGCGGGCCATACTCCTGACCCTGATGGGGGGGTGCATGGGATGATGATGGAATTAGGGAACAAACATAGCAATTGGATTTACCCGTCGTTCACGCCGTTTAATTAGCATACCTCCACCACATGTTGGCGGCATATACGTGTTGTGGATCAGGATGATGCATCCACAACACGTATACGCTACGAGGGTCATTACGGCGCCGTCGTGCAATTAACGGTTCAGTCAGGTATGTAGTATACCAATCTCACCATAGCAGAGGACCCACAATAATAATAGTTAGCACAGTTAGACAAATCAATGTTCCTCGCATGCCGCATAGTCGACGGAAGGGATGCCATGGGCGTGGTCTGGCATGGTCCTCCATCGTGGTTAGTAGGTTGTATAGTCAGGGATTAGTTTGAACCCGAGTGCTGTTAGGGGGTGGCACCTGCTGGTTCCTCCTTTGGCTCGGTCGTGTGTCCTCAGGCAGGACAGTGATTCTGTGAGCCTGCAGTGATGGGCGTCACTGGAACGCCCCGTCCTGGAACTTTCACCGCTGAGGAGGAGGAGGAGGAGGACCTGGAGGAAGCCTGGTGTCTGTGGTTCCGTACCACCACCCAGTCTCCTGGTTTGAAGGTGTGCAGTGGGCCTTGTATTGGCTGTGGTAACGCCTCCTTCACCTGGTCATGTACCTGTTGAAGCATTTTGGAAAGAGAAGAACAGTAAGCAAACATCAGGTCATCACTTTGTCCCATTGTTAAGGTATCCTCGGTAAGCGGGCCAATACCGGGCCAACACCCTCGTAAGGTGACAAACCGGTTTTAGGGCGTATCTGTGTTCGCATGTGCACCACAACGCTTTAGGCCATTCTGTTTTTCGAGGCACATCTTGGTCAGCTTGTTCTTTATTGTGCCGTTCTCTCTCTCAAACATGCCGGCACTCTGTGGATGATAAGCACAATGTTTCCTCAGGTCAATGCCATAGAATCATCCGAGCTCTGTTATTGCTCTGTTAGCTAATTCAAGCCGTTGGCTTGAAATTTTACGCGGTATCCCCCATCGCGGAATAATCTCGGTTACCAATGCCTTTGCGACTGCTGCTTTGCTCGACGGAAACGCCTCGACCCATTTTGAAAACATGTCGACAGCATTTGGTTGAGGATGTCCGGTCTGCTTGCTCTGCGCCCCTCGTCCCACAGTAGATTGAGAATCCTTTCGTGAACCAATGTTTTTGTAGGGCATTGTCCATCCCTTTTTTTGACACGTGGTCACGCCCATGTGTAAATTTAGCAAAGTATGGAAACAACCATGCTGGGAGGCAAGGTTTCCCATCCGGGGCGCTCCACACTCCCTCCTTTTTAGCGCATCCCACCCGCGCCCACGTTGCCGTCTCGTGTGGTTTAGCCTGCTGCTGCATCTCCTGCAAGGAGAGCTCGCTACACGGTGACGCATCTGTTTGTAATGACACCGCGTCGTGACAGGGGAATGTTTCCCTGCCGCGAACTTCGCGGCGGCATCAGCTAATGCGTTACCTCTGGTCACGCTGTCCGAGTTACCTGTGTGTGCGTCGCATTTGATAACCGCAATCTGGCGAGGCAGCAGGATGGCATCTAATAGTTCTGATATTAGATTGTGGTGCATGATGCGCTTGCCTGACGATGTTAGGAACCCTCGCTGTTTCCAGAGTGTGCCAAAGTCGTGCACTACTCCAAAAGCATACCTGCTGTCTGTGTAGATGTTAACACTCCTACCTTCTGCATGCTTGCACGCCTGTGTGAGCGCAACCAACTCCGCTGCCTGTGCAGAGTAGTTGGCCGGCAATCTACCACTGTCGACCGTTGTGTGTGCTGTTACTACCGCAAACCCAACGCAATTCGCCCCTGTGGCCCTGTCTCGGGAGGCAGAGCCATCTATCGTCTTCGGTGTTTGGGATCGGGTGTTCCTTAAGGTCAGTCCTAGGAGAACAAACAGCAGACACAATGGCACAGCAATCATGCGGTTCTCCATCTCCTTTAATCGGAAGCAAAGTACCTGGGTTAAGGACATTGCATTGTGTCACAATGATGTTTGGGGTATCCTACAGGGTGTTATTGTACCGCAGCCATCTGGCTGCTGATAGCCTGGATGTCTTCTGTTCCAACAACAGCTGCAACTGCGTGTGGGACTAGCAAGGTCAGTGGTGAATAGCCTATGAAATCTCTCGAAGCCATAACAGCTTTCTCTGCTGCGGCTACTGCTTTCTGGCACCTTGGTAGCCCTGCTGCCACCGGATCCAACCTGCTGGAAAAATAGGCTGGCGGCCTCAGTTGTCCCCCATGCTCTTGTGTCAACACTGACGTCATAAATTTCCCTTTAACGTCTGCCATCTGAATGAAAGGTTTGGTCGGGTCTGGAAGGCCTAAAGTCGGGGCTGATGAAAGTGCTAATTTCATCTTTGTGAACGCAGTCTCTGCTTCTGGTGTCCACTTGACCCTGCTGTGGGAGGTCAGGTCAGGCCCGTGTGCGATTGTGCTCAGCGGACTCTCCAGGGGGCTGTAATCTAGAATGATACCAAGAAAACTGAGCATTTGTTTCATTGTGATGGGCTTAGGTATCTGTTGAATGGCAGTCACACGTGTTGATGTGAGTGTTTTCTCCCCCGGGGTCAGAGAGTGACCCATGAAGGTTACCTTTTCCTTGCACCACTGGAGTTTCTTTCTGCTGACCTTGTGTCCCTTGTCATGCAAGTGGTGCAAGAGGGCCACCGTGTCTGCTTTGCATGCCTGTTCAGAGGGTGAACATAACAGCAGGTCATCAACATACTGTAAAACCACGCTCTCAAATGGAAGTTCTAGATCTTCCAAGTCTGCCTGAAGGGCAGCATTGTAAATGGTTGGGGACTCACAGTACCCTTGGGGAAGTCTGGTCCAGGTGAAGGTCTTTCCTTCAAAGGTGAAAGCAAACCAGAACTGGCTGTCTGTGTACCGGTACAGAAAATAATGCATTAGACAGATCGATCACAGAAAAACAGTTTGTATTGTCTGGTATTTGAGAAAGTATGGTGTAAGGATTAGGTACCACTGGCGCCCGTGGATGCACTGCTGCATTTACTGCCTTCAAATCCTGCACAAATCTCCAATCTGGTGGCTCACCTTCTGGCCTGATCTTCTTCACTGGGAAGATTGGTGTTCTGACTGGTTGTCGCATGGTCTAATCACTCCTGCATCTAGTAGTGACCTTAAACTGGTGTTATTCCTTCTATCACTTCTTTCTTCAATGGATACTGATGTGCGCATGGTCGATAATCTGATTTTGGAACCACCTCCACAGGTTGCACACTCTTAATCAGCCCCACATCATATTTCCCCTTAGCCCAAAGTGATGTGGGCAAATTCTGTAGCTCAGGAATTTCTTCCTGTGCTGCAGACACCATCAGACTGTCACATGAATCATGTCCCCTGTCCCCACTCAACAAAATGTCATGTTTTCCCCACACAAATGCACAATGTGTCTGTTTGAAAACCCTCTTCCCGTGTACTTCTGTCGTGTACATATCTCCCTCCCCGGTGGCCGTCCATCCCTCAGCCTCTCTGCACTCAGCCACCCAGGGGCCCAAATCCCTCCACTGGTCCCTTCGTCCTTTGGAGAGGGACACGTGGGGGAATGATCCTGGGACATCAAAGGGAAAAGGATTATCATTGCAACACATGGGCCATCCCAACCTGTTGTTGGGACGAGAATTCTTTTTTTTTTACGCAATCAATGGATGGTCTGGGTCGGTTAAAGTCCACCTCTGCTGCACACCGTGCTCCTGACCAATAGATCTCTTTCATCTTTAACCTCTCCTCTCTCTGCCTGACCAAACCACTTTTCCTCCTACCGCTCATCTCGCCCTTCCGATATGTGTGTGGTGCAGTGTCGTTTTTGTGGATGCATGTGTTGGGCCCCTGGGATCACTCTGTCCTTAGCCATGTCTACTAATTGCTGATTCACACACACACACGCACACCAAAGAGTGGGTACAAAGTTGCATCACCCATTTCTGAAGATGGTAATAATGGACATGATGGGTCAAGTGAAATGATGGGTCAAAACATAGTTCTCACTTGTGGTCAACGCCTACACACGAACACACGAGCACACACACACACACATACCCTCTGAATGAAAATTATCAGATTATTTTGATATATTTTTAACTTGTATTCAAAAAGCCACACGACATATAACGGACCAGCTTTGTCTCCCTCTAGTGGTCATCAGTTAGCTTGAACATTGTCTTTGAAACACCACGACCACAGCGTCACCCATCATTACGCCCGAGTAAACTAGTTCCTGATGGTCTTCGGGAATAACTCTTCTTGTGAATATAAATGTGAATACATATATTTTATTGAAGGTAATTTATGACACGATAATACAAGTACGTCAATACGACATAAAAAAGTTAAACAGGTGCGTATTAATTCTGTCAAGTGAGAAGTCTTTGTAAATCGTTGGGGGCGGTGCTGTTTGGTTAAATTGCTCAAGATGTCAATCAAGTGTAGCTTCATTATAGCGTAGCCACAAACTCACCGTTACATAAGAAGCAAGAGTTCAAAGTAGCGAGGTTGGCTTGACAGGGTAACGTTGTAATGTGATTCTTTGTTAATTGATTCATTCGTTTACAGGGTAACGTTGTCATTCAATTAATTCGTTTTGATGAATTTGTGTTGCGTTCTGGTCGCCATGGTTATCTGGACCACGTGGAGGGCCGACCACTATATCATGGTGGCTTCTGTATCATGATGACTTCTGTAACGGATGACATTACTTCCATGAGGATGGTGTTGTGTATGCTGTCACAACTAACGTGACACGTTATGCTTTACGATGTACCTGTGTTGCGACATGTTGCCGTAAAAAAACAGCATATAACAGATGGATGTAGCGCATGGATGTATGGGGATGTAGCGTTGTGTGCTGCTCTCCATCTTTGACTTGACTCGTGGTGAATGTCAAACCAGTTTAAGTATGTGTGTACAACCCAAGCCCCCAGGAAGTAGGCCAAGCGTTGAAGCTAATTGTCGTAGTGCCCAAACGATGGAATCACAAGTCACGTGATGCCGTTGGGCCCCAAAAAAGTTTTTCCATTGACTAACATATGGAAAGTACGGAAGAGTATTAGGGCCAGTCATAAAAAAAATTAGAAGATTTTAATTTTATTTTGCATGTCGAGAATAAAGTCGAAATGGTATTTCGACTTTATTCTCGACATGCAAAATAAATTAAAAAATCTTCATTTATTTTTATCTTATGCCTGGCCCTAATACTCTTCCGTAGGAAAGAGACGTCTATATATCAGCGTATCATTAATTTTTTAGGGAAATTAACTTTCCAGTACTACACTTGAATAGCCTTATTTGAATCATTGGGTCCTAAAAGTTGTAAAAATCACTGATAGCCATCCAGGGACTTATTTGTATAGTAATAATGAACGCGCATCAAACCCACGGGACTGCGTGGTCACACCGTGGTTCTACACCGTGGTTCTACACTAGTGATGTGTCGGTCGCGAATGAGCCGGCTCTTTTTAGTGAACGACGGGAGCCGGCTCGCACCCGCGAACGAGCCGTTATTGATTTGTTACGGGTGCTCCGCGTACATGCAGTGACTGAATGTCACGCGCATGCTGTGCATCACGTGAGGATAGATAAGGAGGAGGGGCGGCGTGGGCTCAGTGCTGGTTGCTAACAGAGGGAGAGGAGAACACACGGTGAAGGGTCAGTTTGCGTCGCGCATATAAGATGAGTGAAAGTAGGAAAAGAAGCAGCACTTGGCTGCATTTTAACAATTGTGCAAACACAAAGGCAGAATGCAGAATTTGCAACATGAAGCTCTCATATAGAGCAGGGTCCACAAATCACTTCCACAGGCACTTTTTTTTATACTGAAATAGAGCCCTGCTGTTTTGTTAGGGCTTTTTGTTTCAATACAAATGTCAAATATACAAAAATACAGTAGCTGTCCTTTTTTAAATGTGTATGCTTAAGTTGTTCTAGGTGTTGCTATGGTTGCCGTGGTTCTACAAGCAAGTCAGTGCATTCATTGGGTGGTATCAGAGTTACAAGGGTCTGTAAATGCAATGAAAACAATTGGCCACAGAAAATCATTTCTATTAAAATTTTAATTTTTACTTTTGAATACTTCAGTACAAAGGATGTATTGAATAATGTAAGTGGTATATGTGTACACATATAAATAATTAGTCAAAATAGGGCTAAATTTGATTGAATTATAAAAGGTATGTGGTAAAATAGAAGAGCCGTTTGGGAGCCGAAAGAGCCGGCTCTTCTTGGTGAGCCGAGACAAATGAGCCGGCTCACTCAAAAGAGCCGGAATTCCCATCACTATTCTACACCGTGGTTCCTGCTGTCTCACCTGATTAATATAATAATAATAATAATAATACATTTTATTTGTTCGGCGCCTTTCAAGACACCCAAGGACACCTTACAGAGCATGTATGCTACAGTCAAATGAAAATTATAAAAATATAAAAAAGTAAAAAACAGTGGACTTCACAAAGTGTCCGCAGGGTTTAAAACAAGAAAAACAACAGGAAGTCAAATGAAGAAAGGAAGAAAGATGGTACCGTTCATAAGGGATAAGCCAGTTTAAACAGATGGGTTTAAACAGCTACGATCGAGCAAGCTCGTGAACGCGCAGTGCTGCTACATGAACACGGACTGCCGTTCACGTGAACAAGCTGCCGAGAGGCATTGTGGGAGGGGCGTGGCTTAAAGAACCGGTGTATATAAGGAAACCGCCGACAGAACCTCCATTTCGACACTGAGCAGCTTCCATAGGAATGAATGGGGCCCCGCCTCCAGCACTGTATCCAGTTATTTTAATACATCCATGGTACAATCCAATGTATAAATCACATTATACTTATTTAAAGAGGTTGGTATAGCGCCAGTTGTTCATCAATTGAAACATGTTCCTTTGTTTGAAGACCTAAAACGTCTTGGAACGTGACGGGTCGTGCGCGTGGCCAGGAAACCGTCACACCTGGAGTGGTAAGTTGTTGTTTTTTGAGTGCTTTTGTAAAACACTAAAGGCCTACTATAAAGATACTGTACACAATAAATCAAAAATAACAAAGTGACTGATGGATGATATGTACATCTTCCTGTCAGGTCAGTATTTATTAACGATTATGTTCAGTTTATAAACTTTTAATGACAGTTTGCTTTATTCAATGTTTTGGTACGAATTATCTTAGTTACTGGAATTGAAACTGTTGGCGACCGACCGACCGTCGGCCCCCAGCGAGGACAGCGGCCCTGAGGGAGATGGCACTGCAGCTGTCAGTGAGGCAGAGCAAAACACAGCTGTCTCCATGGCGATGCCGGCCCACTGGACCCTGAGGGACTCAACCCAGCGGCCACATGGTCTGTGGTTCTCAGTCAGGACCAGGGGCAGGAGACAAGGAAGAAAAGGAAGATCCAGGTATGATGCTTTTTAACGTGGTTGCAAAGAAAGCCACACTATTTTTATTCAGTTGTGTGGTTGCAATGCATATTATTATGTTTTGTTTTTATTTTAATAGGAGAGTGCTGCCATGCAGCCAAGGGCGTAGCTGGAGATTCTGGGCCCCATGAAAGAATCTATTTATGGGCCCCCAATCCATACGTGCACTTAAAAAATTTGGGGCATTTATTTATTGATGAAAACGCATAATATGGTTTTTACCTATACATTGGGATCAGCAGTTCAGCACCTGAACTGTTGGTGGGTGAGCCTAGTAAAGGATGTCGCATTGCGTTCATTTTCAATGAATGGACCAATGCAATAGTCTACCAAAGAACCTTGAGTCGCACTTGGCTAGGCATATATTTTCCCCTACTCTTGTGATGTGCTCTGTAGTATACAATCGCTCCCTGCTTGGATATACCTTTTACGAAGCAGATTTTGAACTGTCGCGGGCGGAGCACTAGCTTTTTTGCTGTAGCGGCCGGGTTGCTGCCTTTCTCAGCAGAGTGCTAAAGCCCTACCTGTTACACGCGCAAGTAATTCGAGGAGGCGCGAGTGACAAGTGTTGAGCTATTGGTGGGGACAATTCAGGATTCTTGGATACTGGTGGGGACAATTCAGGATTCTTGGATACTGGTGGGGTCATGACCTTGCGTCCACCCCCTAAACGACACGATGATACCCAACCTCGAAAACCCTGTTGAAGTTAATGAACTGTAATGGACTGCAAGAAATCAACATGGACTGACTATCAACTTTATCTTCTATTTAATTTAAAATTACACCCAATACAGGAATGAACAAACAAAAAATCTCAACATTCTTTGACTAATTCAATTAAGATTTGAACAACACAAGGACAAAAGTATAAATTAACTGAAGATTTGAACACAATTATAAAACATGAAAAATGTAGTGCTAGAGGACTATGCATCAGATAGTAATTGTTCACAATGTGGGCTGTAGCCTGTCAGCTTACTATAGGGAAACATCCCACAATCCTGCCATAGACTGGATTTTTATCCCTAAATCCAGAACGCCAATCGCCGGACCTTCTTGGTGACAAAATGTTTTACGAGCTCTTTGAAATCAAGTGACAGAGCCAGCTTGCTTTCAATCGATAACATTGCAAGGCTGTTCAACCTCTCTTGCGACATGGTAGATCTTAAATAGCTCTTGATAAGTTTCAACTTACTAAATGATCTTTCACCACCAGCTACGGTAACTGGGAGCGTCAAGAAAATTCTGAGGGCAATGCAAACGTCTCCAAAAATTCTCTGGAGTTCCATCTTGTATATTGCATTCAGGAGATCAAGAGAGCTACAATCAGGGGGGAAAGTGGCAGAAAATATTATATTGAAATGCCTTATCTCACTCTCAAACTGATCTGTGAGATCCTGTGAGTATTTCTCCCTCAGTGGCTGACACACAGAAGCCATGACACTGTCACTCAACTTCCCAATTTTAAGTATGGCAGCAAATTCTTCAACAATATTTGCTGTTGTTTGGAACCGAGTGTCCAAGTCACTTATGATCTGGTCCATGGCAGTGAAAAACAGTGTTACGGAATGTTGTTTCTGGCCTATCCTCCTGACCTGTTTCATCCTCTTCCTCCTCCTCTCACGGCTAAGTTCTTTCTTGAAATGAGGTGGAACCTCCATTTCCTTAGCTACCATTGATGCCTCAGACAGAATAGCATCCCATCCATTTCTGAGTCTGCATCTCATCTCTTAGTGCAGCAACATTACCTGCCTCCACCTCTATTGACATTTTCCCTGACTGGAGTATCACATTTCTGTCAATAGATTGCAATACTTTCACCCAAATGGTGAGAAGGACAATGGCATCAAATGACATGAGGTAGTTCCTCAGGCCAACAGCTTCAGATCTGGCCTCAGCTGTGAGACTGCATGAGCTCAGTATGGTAGCAAGGGCTTCAATGACACCAGGTAGGTGCTTTGCTACAGGTTTCACAGCATCAATTCTCGCACTCCAGCGAGTGTCAGATAGCCTATGTACAGAGCAACCTGTTTTCTTTTTGTATATAGACCAACGAGATGGACCGGCACTTACCAATGTGTAGAGGCGGTTAATGTAACCAAAAAAGTTGGGACACTTCAGGGCTGGATTCTGCAGCATGCACGCCTACCACATTCAACGTGTGGGAGGCACAAGGTGAGAAAGTAGCAAGATTATTCTTTTTCAGTATTTGGGCTTGGACTCCCTTGATTTTCCCTGACATATTGGCCCCATTATCATACCCTTGCCCCCTGCAATCACTAATGTCTATCCCTAGATCCAGAAGCACACTCTCCATCATCCCTGCTATTTCACATCCGGTTTTTCCGTTGAAATCTTTGAATTCAATCAATCTTTCAGTGATCTCCCATTGGCCTGGGTCTTCAGTATAATGTACATATCTTATGAGCACAACATTTTGCTCGGTGTGGGAAATGTCAGGCGTTGCATCACAAATGATTCCAAAGTATATGGCATCCTCCCTTTCCGTCAGAATGGTTTTTAAAACCTTTCCCCCACACAATTCAATCAACTCGTTCTGGATGTCTGGGCTCAGATAATGAGTTAGCTGGCTTCCTTTTTTGGATGTCCTGATTTTGTCTAAGTGGTCTTTCAAGAGTGGATCATATCGTGACAAAAGTTCTAGCGTACCTACAAAATTTGCATTGTGGACATCGCCCAAAGCATGCGTTTTACCTCGGAAAGCTAAATTCCTCGTTGCTAAGTGCAGAGTGACATCAAGGAGTCTCTGCAAGATAGCTTTGTTTTTCTCAATTTCAAACTGTAGCTCTCTCTGCAACTGATGATCAACGCCACATGCAGTCATAACCCAACACTGGAGGTTTTTCCATCGCAAATAACAGTCCCTGTGATTCCTACTTGTTTCATGGCTTGGGAATTTATCATACATGCGACGCCACTCGACGTCACACATCTTGTATCCCTGGTCACTACTCAAAGCACTAAGAGAGGGTATTTTCTGCTCCTTGGAGAAAAGAACACATGGTATGCAGAACAGTGCATTTGCACTTTCACTGTGAATCAACCAGTCCCTTTTCACTTTCCCCCTACCCTTATCTGCTTTGGTGTATTTCAAGTCATCTGGAAATGGCTTTCCCTTTGAATCATGTGGAAATTCTTGATCTGTTTCTCGCATTGCTAATTTCTTTACAATAGTTGCCCTGTTCCTGTCACTCATCCTAGCTGGGAACAACCCTGGGTCAAGTGAGAGCAGATCTTCTACCTCAGACACCACCACAGGTGGCTCAGTGTCTGTGGCCTCCTGTGTGGGAGCCTCACTTTGTCCCTGACATTGACGGTCCATAGCTGCTTCCTCCTCATCTGTGCTGCTTTCATGGTCCTCCACTTCTTCTTGTACTTCGGCCTCTTCACCTCTGCTCTCATTGGCTGCCTTGCTCGAGGGCCCTGGCTCTAGAGTATCCATACGGTACATCATTTATAAAATGCCCTATAATAGTAATAACACAGTACAGCTCGAGCTATCTCTTAATTGTTATAATAATAATAATAATAATAATAATTTTTATAGATCTTTTCCAATTGCTAAAATCTAGCTATAGCTACTGTAACAACCTCAATTTAATGTGCCAGTGGTCAATGGTATTGCAATTACTGGAAGAACTAGAGTAACTAAATGTGAATATTACCTAAAGTTGTATTCAATGCATGGTAAGCATATTTAAAATATTTAAAATCTGTTTGTTAACCCCAAGCCCTGCTGCTTTACCTCCCTCTCCTTCAACTGGGAAGTGGCCTGAGGGAAGGGTTAGTGATCCTGAGCCGCATCTGTGCATCAGAGCAGATGTGATTAGCATGTAACATTATACAGGTTAGGTTAGCTAGCTATAGCAAAAGGGCATAGCTGCTGGATACTAATTCACTGGGCTCATCTACACTCATCTCATTTTTGATAGCAACAGGTAGCAAAAAATACAGGTAGTATTTTGTGTCAGCCACAAAATGTTGGCCAAGCTGTTATGGGCTTCAAAACAAGTTCTGTGAATAAAGACCTTTCTTGTGAAAATACTTGGTGACTAGCTGTCGACCTCTTTTATTATTTTCCTCTTGCTGACGTTTTTTCTTTAGTTTCTGAGCTCCTGATTCATGAGCTGTAGAGGACATTTTCCTGTCCGTCTGTTCAAGCTGCAAGCTGCTGTGCATGCATGGCCCGCCTAGTTATAGTTGAAAGTGGGGGTGCAAGATTAGTAACTGGCAGGCAAGGGGTGGTTTGGAGTGGGTCAGGCACGACCACCTCCATGGCAGAATTTTTTTAATTTAATGAACACCTGTACGTGCAATTTCCTGCAATATAGAGCCTAAAGGATTCCTATAGGGTTCCAAAAACGTATATAGACTCCTATAGCATTTTTTGACTAGGGATGTTATCCTACCCTTTAAGCTGTCTGATAATTCCATTACCTGTAACTCTTGGGTCTCTTTCTCACTTCCTCTGCCTCCTCCCTGAGTCTGCACTGTCACCACCACATCATTCTACATTAAGGAGAGCAATACACTTATGAATACACTGAACTGGTTTGAATACACAATCTTTATGCTACTCTGTAAAGAAAGGGAGAGAGGGGGGGAATATATGATCCAAGTATTTGTGTCTTAATTTGTTATGTTATCCTACACTTTAAGCTGACTGATATTTCCATTACCTGTAACTCTTGGGTCTCTTTCTCTCCTTCTCTGCCTCCTCCCTGAGTCTGCACTGTCACCACCACATCATTCTACACAGGAGAGCAATACACGTATGAATACACTGAACTGGGTTGAATACATGATTTTTTCTGCCATGTTCTACCTGGTTGGCTGGCTACACACACACACACACACACACACACACACACACACACACACACACACACACACACACACACACACACACACACACACACACACACACACACACACACACACACACACACACACACACACACACACACAGTGTTAGTGAGGTAATTTAGTTAGGGCTAGTGCATATATATTTAACAGTTTTACAGGATGGTGCATCGATCAGGACACGGAGGAAGGTGAGGAGATGTATATTTCCTTTTGTGGAATTCTTGTCCATCAGGGTTTATTTTCTTTCTGCCAATATCCAGTTGTCATCACATTTAGCTGGAATAACAATAGTTGCTATTAGTTATTTGATAAGGTGTAAAGCAATTCACGGCTGAAGCATAAACAAGAACTGTTATACATAAGCATATATATAATGATACAAATGAACACCAATTATATCATATATATAAATATGAGTATATAAAATATTTAGCACATTTAACCAGTGACACAAACGGCACTATGCTAGCTTATACTGTACATGAAAGAAAATAACGACGGTTGGTATGTTAACTCAATCAGGAAATATCACGTTAACCTCTTCCAATCAATCACTGAACACCGAATTTGCGATCTATTTAACAGGTGAAACGATAAACTGCGGGCACTTACTTTTATATCATTGACTTCTAACAATCTGAATCTTACAGGATGGATCCCACATAAATTAAATAATTATTCAAGTTAACGTTCACTTTCAACGAGTGTGTCTAACGGACTGAACTTCAACTCTCTCTAACGTACTATCTTCACACTCGCGAGTCGCGTGCCGCACACAACAAGACAACCGGCGTCTTAAAGGGACAGTCTCCTAAATCTAGCTCCGCTTGCTCCATTGCTCAGGCACCCATGTGCATGGACTGAACCATGCAGTGAATGAAGGGAGGGGTGCTCATTCTGTCAAACAGTAACAAGCACTTGTTTTTTTCTTTTGTGACTTTTTTTTTGTTGAGTCATCTACATTAACTTACTTTAGGATAATAATAAAACCATATTAATAAAAATATAATAAGTGTTCTCTGGGCCCCCCCCCAGTGCTGGGCCCTTGGAATCATCCTAACCTCCCCCCCCCCCAGCTACGCCCCTGAC
>CM051015.1:6354914-6357414 GCA_027704905.1 Muraenolepis orangiensis | reverse complement strand
CACAAGAAACATAAATATACGATAAAGCAACCAAAATAAAACACCCAAAACAAAAACACAAAAACCAGACGATGGACCCTTCAGACCAGCCCATCGCCAAATACCAGTTCCTCATCTTTTATTTGACACAAAGCTTGTTTGTAGCACCATCTGCTGCCAAATGTCTCCAAATCATTCATTTCTTTATAGAATTTATAATCTACCAAGATCCTTGCCTTTAAGGACTTGATAAAAACCATTTTTGGACAGGCCTCTTGATCGCTTTCAATTTTTCTTTTTCTACTTAAATAGATTGCCATCTTTGCCTGCCCAAATACAAAATTTAAAAGTTGACACTTCTGAACGGACAACCTTCCGACACACTATGGTTTAAAATCGAGATAAAAGAGTGGACAGCCACAATACCATGTAAAATCCTCCATTGTAGGTCTGCAACCCTCTTAATCAGCGGTGGTTTGTACACTACCCTCCACTCAGGCCTGATTTCATCCGTCAAGCCCAGGTACGCCCTCCAGGGACTGTCCGCGCGCCCATTTAGTTTTACCTTGTTCAGGACTTTGGCACACACAGCATAGGCTATTTTACTTTTTAGCGTATTGAGGCGAAACTTCCCTGTATTTAAAAAAATCCCAGTACTTTTTCAAATCAGGGCTAATGTCAATGGAGGGGAAAGGATCACTGTCATCTGGCACTCTAAAACCATTATAAAACATTCTTTAAAAGGACACACTCATTTCCACTTAGTTTGCTCTTCCATTGGGCCAGTAATTTTCGTATAGTCCTTGAAGACCTCACTCCCATATGGCTAGCCATGGCCGTGCCATCGTCCAAGTCTGGTCCAGCCAGCTCCACCACCTGTCCCAGAGTTGTGACCTTGGACCTCTGGAGATTTTCCTGGAGAGTGGAGCCAAATGTGCCCTCAGCTACAAACCGTCCTCCTGGAACCACTGGTTCATTAAGCAGCCAGTACAATGAGGTTGGACCATCCACCCTCTCTTTCTTGAATAGGCTCCAAACACTAAAAACACTTCGGTAAAACTCTGGGATGTTTTTAAAATCCTGCAATGTAAAATCCAATAAAAACAGTGAAGTGCCAAGTCCGTAGCCACCAGCTCGCTTTAAGATGGACCTTGCCAGTGGTTTCCACACCGTCTTTTGGTCCTGTTAAAAACCTTTTTATGAAATCCAGCCTGAAAGTGGCCCCCCTGCTGGCCAGGTGTACGAGTCCATGTCCGCCTTCCTCCTTCTGCAGGTACAGAATGCTCTGGGGCAACCAGTGTAGCTTATCCCAGAAAGCATTCACTATTATAAGCTTGCACCTTCGCCAGTAAATTGGGTGGAGGATCACAACAGGCAAGGCGATGCCACAACATAGATGAAACCAAATTGTTTAAAACCAAGACCCGACCTTTATAGGATACCTGTGGGAAGACCCAAGCCCACTTCCTTATTCTTCCCTCAACTGTTTCTAAAACATTGTCCCAGTTCCCTTTCATGTATTCTTTGGTTCCGACTAAAACTCCCAGATATTTAATCCCACCCTTCTTCCATGTTAGCCCCCCTGGTAGCTTGACGCTTCTAGCTATATCATTGCTAACTGCCAAAGCCTCGCTTTTTCCCCAGTTGACTCTTGCCGACGATAACAAACAAAAATTCTGTGTGATCTCCTTCATTGTATTAACGTCTTTCTGGTTATTCACAAAAATTATAACATCATCAGCATAAGCGGATAGTTTAAAAAGACCACTGCACCCTGGGACGCAAACGCCTGCCAACTTGTGTCTTAAGTTGTGCAGAAGGGGTTCTATGGCCAGGGAGTACAGCATCCCTGACAGGCTACATCCTTGCCTCACACCCCTCTGCACTTTAAACGGGGCACTCAAACCACCGTTAATCTTCACCATACTCTCAATGTCACGGTAAAGGACCTGGATCATGGCTATGAAACCAGGGCTGAAACCAAACGCCTGCAGCGTACGCCACAGGTATTGATGTTCAACCCGGTCAAAAGCCTTTTCCTGGTCTATGGAAATAAGACCAGTCTCTATTTCCAATGAACCTGAGACTTCCAAAAAATCTCGAATTAACATGACATTATCCGTGATCAGCCTGCCGGGCACACAGTAAGACTGGTCCACATGGATGACCTCCGCCAACACCCTCCCCAATCTTGTAGCCAGCACCTTGGACAACAACTTATATATCAGTCTGAATAAATCAGTACACAGCAGGGAGACTGGCCTCCAATTTTTCAATTGTTGCAGATCTCCCTTCTTTGGCAGCAGCGTAACTACCGCCCTCCTGCAACTCAAGGGCAAGCACCCTGTTGCCAGGCTGTCCTTGAGTACTTCTAGCAGGTCCTCACCGATGACAGGCCAAAAAGACTTAAAAAAGTCTGCCGGCAGGCCATCAATGCCTGGAGCCTTGCCAGTCCTTCAGGGACTGTAGTGCCTCCTTTAGCTCCTCCGTAGAAAGCACTTCCTCGAGGACTTTGTTGGCC
>CM051015.1:6307414-6349914 GCA_027704905.1 Muraenolepis orangiensis | reverse complement strand
CACTCACTCTCTCTCTCTCTCTCTCTCGGTCCCCTCCAGTCGCCCATGGCACACAGAGTACATGGATAACTTCCAGGCCACCAGGGGTCCGTTGCCCCGCTGTGTGCCGCTTCACACCCCGCCTCACACCCCCTTCCCCATCTGCTACCCTGACAGGATGCCCATGCCCAGGTCCAACGTTGCCAAGGTGTGTGTGTGTGTGTGTGTGTGTGTGTGTGTGTGTGTGTGTGTGTGTGTGTGTGTGTGTGTGTGTGTGTGTGTGTGTGTGTGTGTGTGTGTGTGTGGTGTGGTGTGTGTGTGTGTGTGTGTGTGTGTGTCACAGACTGTTTTTACTGGACTTCATGACCATTATTGTACTTTTATGATTAAGGTTGCTGCTACCACTCACTACAGAGCAGCACTTCTCTGACTTAAAAATACTTTTGGCCATATGTATATATCATCCATTAGACACTTTATTGTTATTTTTGATGGTGCATGGTATTGTTATAGTATAGCGTTGTTTAAAGTATATAGGTGATAGTATACAGTGTTTATTAGTATTGAATTGTATAGTACACTAGAGGGTAGTAGTAGTATAGCATTGTCGTAGACGTTCAGAATGCAGGAGTGAGGTTTACAACTGAAGAGCACCACCTGCTGGCGTCCGTTACACATACAACAAAATGGAGTTTCTGTAAATGTGGTTCCTTTACAGATTAACAGAGACCAGAAAGTGGGAGTGCCGCCAGAGCCAAATAGGATTGGCGCTCTGGTGGAACAAAGCAGAAGCAGCTTCCCCAGCGATTCCACAAAGAAGCTGAAGTGATAACACACACACACACACACTGGTTTTACAGAAAACCAGTGCCAACCAACCAAAACCAATGCCTTCCCTCCCTTCTTAATGTAAACTCTTCTCCATCCTTCCTTCTCCCTCCATCCCTCCCTTCTCAATGTTAGCACCTCACTCTCTCTCTCTCTCTCTTGGTCCCCTCCAGTCGCCCATGGCACACAGAGTACATGGATAACTTCCATGCCACCAGGGGTCAGTTGCCCCGCTGTGTGCCGAGGGGCAACCCCCACCCGCATCACACCCCGTTCCCCATCTGCTACCCTGACAGGATGCCCATGCCCAGGTCCACTTGGTCCCACATTACCAAGGTGTGTGTGTGTGTGTGTGTGTGTGTGTGTGTGTGTGTGTGTGTGTGTGTGTGTGTGTGTGTGTGTGTGTGTGTGTGTGTGTGTGTGTGTGTGTGTGTGTGTGTGTGTGTGTGTGTGTGTGTGTGTGTGTGTGTGTCACAGACAGTTTTTACTGGACTTTATGACCATTATTGTACTTTTATGATTAAGGTTGCTGCTACCACTCACTACAGAGCAGCACTTATCTTACTTAAAAATACTTTTGGCCATATGTATATATCATCTGTAAATGTGGTTCCTTTACAGATTAACAGAGACCAGGAAGTGGGAGTGCCGCCAGAGCCAAAGAGGATTGGAGCTCTGGTGGGACAAAACAGAAGCCGCTTCCCCAGCAATTCCACAAAGAAGCTGAAGTGATAACACACACACACACACACTGGTTGACTTAAATGCCTTCCCTCCCTTCTTAATGTAAACTCTCCATCTTTCCCTCTCCATCCCTCCCTCCCTTCTCAATGTTAACACCTCTCTCTCTCTCGGTCCCCTCCAGTGATCCATGGCACTCAGAATACACGGATAACTTCCAGGCCCCCGGGGGTCCCTTCCCCCCCGTGCGCCGAGGGGCAGAACCCTCCACCCGCCTCACACCCTGCTCCCCTGACAGGATGCCCATGCCCAGGTCCACCGACACGTTGGCAAGGTGTGTGTGTGTGTGTGTGTGTGTGTGTGTGTGTGTGTGTGTGTGTGTGTGTGTGTGTGTGTGTGTGTGTGTGTGTGTGTGTGTGTGTGTGTGTGTGTGTGTGTGTGTGTGTGTGTGTGTGTGTGTGTGTGTGTGTGTGTGTCACAGACAGTTTTTACTGGACTTTATGACCATTACTGTACTTTTATGATTAAGGTTGCTGCTACCACTCACTACAGAGCAGCACTTCTCGGACTTGGATGACCAGGCCCACGGTGTGTGAGAAAAGGTGTTCACCCCCCTTCACGTATGCTCTTGCCTTATCACTTATCACTTAAGATTGTCACTTATATGTGTGTGTGTGTCACTTCTTTCTTTTTTTTGTGACCGTGTAAGATGACATCCTCTCACTCTGGTCAGCATTCTAGTCCCATTCTAGGGAGAATAAACAGCATAAATAATAACAATAAACTGAAACGGTGCAGCTGGTGGTCCTTTGTAAAGGGGGAGCGGTTCCTTCTCAGGCAGACGTTGGAAAAGATGAAGGACCCTTTAACTGAGACAGGGGGAACTAGATTAGTGTACTGGTGGTCAGTCATATAAAGACCTTTAAAGGCCTTTAACCAAGTTAGTTTGAAAGTGTCCTTATCCGCTCAAGTTTAACACAGTTCTACCCACAGATTCCAAATCCTTCTGACTAAACAGAAGCCATCTTCCATTGTTATGCAAAGGACCTTCTTCAGAATCAGAAAGTGGTTTATTGCCATATACAGTTTAATGTATACAGGTAAAATGTCTTGAAGGCGAGGGCCACAAGACTGTGTCAACGAAAATGAACAAATGCCATTGTTATTGTACAACCAACCATGCAATAATAATAATGATTATTATTATTTTTATTATTATTATTGTAGTAGTAGTAGTAGTTCCTGCTCTTGAAGCAGCATTTTGAACAGTCGGTGCTGCAGACCTGACGTCGAGCGAATATGATTCACAATTTTTATGACAGTCTCCATTGCTTCTTTCAACTCCCCTGACAATTTCGCACACAGAACTGATTGATGTATGATGCAATGCAGTGTGTTCACTGTGGGATGCTCTGCACATAAGCGAGATGCAAAGCCCCTTTCTTTCCCAATCATGGACGGGCAGCCATCGGTAACGAGAAGGTTGATCTTACCTAGATCCAAACCCTTCTCTTCAAAAAAACTCCAAACTGCAGCGAAAATCACTTCACCTGTAGTGCTGTTATCAGTGGTAAAAGGCATAACAACTCCTCTTTAAAAACGTCACCATCGAAGTACCTCACAAACAGCGAGAGCTGTGCCGTATCTGTTGCATCGGTCGATTCATCGACAGCGAGTGACATGTACTCATTTGAGATGTAGATTTGAGATCGGCAATTAATGCTGAAAAACAGTCCTCAAACAGTACCTCTACTCTTCGACTTCCCGATGTGTCAGAGAGCGGTACTTGCTTCAAACGGTTCATTATATCTTCCTTGTTTTTATCTCCTGCAAAAAGTTCATCCACCATCTCAAGAGTACACTCCTTCACCACTTCAGCGTCAGTGAATGGCTTTCTCTTTTTGGCTAAAGCGAACATCACTCGTAGGGAAGCAGCAGTGGCCTTTTCCTGGGCTGTATAAGCAGTTGTAAGAAACAGTTATTTGACATATTAAACATAAAGGTCTAGGATTGGCGTGCGATGGTAAAATAAATACAAAATCATCAGTCCATTTGGGGTTGAAGTGTCGGTTTTCACCGTCAATTTTCCGCCGTTTCTCTCCGCTCATTTTGGATCAGTAATGAGAGTAACGAGATTGACACGATGTCGTGATAATTACACGCTGATCAGTCCAATGCAAGATTGCCTTTTAAGAACTATTGAAGGATAAATAATTTGGACTCATTTAATTCGGATAACATAATAGCGAACATATATAGACATTTATTAAAATGATTATAAAAAATAAAATAAAAATTTACATTGGAATATGGAGTGCGTTCCAGGGGCCACGAGAAAGCTCCCGCGGGCCGCCAGTTGAATATCCCTGGTCTAGGGCAACCTCGTTACCACCTCATCGTCAATATGATTGTGCCATAGACTTGGTTTCAGGATCCACGATTCCAAAAGGTCGACTGTATTCCCTCTCTGTTCCGGAAAAGGAGGCCATGAGGAGGTACATCACCTCTTCACTCGAGGCAGGACTCATTCGACCTTCATCCTCTCACTCTTTTTTGTGGGGAAGAAGGATGGATCTCTTCGCCCCTGCATAGATTACAGTCCACTCAACCAGATCACAATCAAGAACCGGTACCCCCTCCCTCTAGACTCTGCTTTTGACCTGTTACAAGAGGCTAAAGTTTTCACTAAACTAGACTTGCGTAATGCTTACCATTTGGTAAGAATAAGGGAGGGGGATGAGTGGAAGACTGGATTTAACACTCAGACAGGGCATTACGAGTATCTTGTGATGCCCTTCGGTCTCACAAATGCCCCGGCCGTTTTTCAGTCGCTGATAAACGATGTACTCAGAGAGTTTTTGAACATTTCTGTGTTTGTTTATCTTGATGACATCCTTATTTTTTGCTCCAGATGAGCAGACACACATCCAACATGTACATCAGGTATTGCCACGCCTACTGGAGAATCAACTTTTTGTAAAGGCAGAAAAGTGTGACTTTCATGCTTCCACAGTCTCGTTCCGGGGGTTCATCATCTCTCCAGGACAAATCCTGATGGACCCGGCGAAGGTCAGTGCAGTTGCAGATTGGGCGACTCCCAATAGCAGAAAGAAGGTACAGCAATTTCTCGGTTTTGCTAATTTTTACAGACGTTTTGTGAGGAATTTTAGCGCCATTGCTGCACCGTTACATGCACTGACCTCGCCGGGCGTTCCCTTTGTGTGGAATCCCAAGGCCGGGGAGGCCTTTGAGGAGCTAAAGGTGAGGTTTACCACAGCTCCTATACTAACTGTTCCTGATCCATCCAGGCAGTTTGTTGTGGAGGTGGACGCCTCAAATGATGGAGTAGGGGCCATCCTCTCACAACGAGCTGTCAAGGATAACAAGCTGCATCCATGTGCCTTTCTTTCTCGAAAATTGTCTCCTGCAGAAAGGAATTACGATGTCGGTAACAGGGAACTTTTGGCAGTCAAGGTGGCTCTGGAGGAGTGGAGGCACTGGCTCGAGGGGGCGCAGCCGCCGTTCTTGGTCTGGACAGATCACAAAAATTTAGAGTACATCCGCAAAGCCAAAAGGTTGAATTCACGACAGGCCCGTGGGCACTTTTTTCAACCCTTTAACTTTACCTTGTCTTTCAGACC
Source organism: Muraenolepis orangiensis (assembly GCA_027704905.1). Lineage (NCBI taxonomy): Eukaryota > Metazoa > Chordata > Actinopteri > Gadiformes > Muraenolepididae > Muraenolepis > Muraenolepis orangiensis. The sequence continues at coordinate 6,344,785 of CM051015.1, read as the reverse complement.
TGGCCCTGGATCCAGAGCCAATCCTTCCACTTAACCGTGTGGTTGGAGCGGTGACTTGGCCTATAGAAGCCCAGGTGAAGCGTGCCAGTGGGGAGAGCCCAAAGCCTTGTGGCTGCCCATCGGATAGGCTATTCGTACCTATATCCATGCGGTCACAAGTCATTCACTGGGCTCACACCACTACTCACCTGTCATCCGGGGGTCAAACAAACCGTATTCGCTGTTCGGCAGAGGTTTTGGTGGCCGTCGTTAGTGAAAGATATAACGGAGTACGTGGTGGCATGTACAGTATGTGCCAGGAATAAGTCTTCGTCCAAGCCACAGATGGGTCTTCTTCAGCCCCTGCCCATCCCCAGCAGACCCTGGTCCGACATATCCATGGACTTTGTCACGGGTCTGCCCCCATCTAAAGGTAACACCACCGTTCTCACGGTGGTGGACCGATTTTCAAAGATGGTACATTTTATTGCTCTGCAGAAATTGCCTTCTGCTAAAGAGACGGCTCAAGTACTGCTAGACCATGTTGTTCGAATTCATGGAATACCCAGAGACATTGTGTCGGACCGGGGTCCACGGTTCAGCTCCAGGTTCTGGAAGGAATTCTGCACCATCCTGGGAGCGTCCGTCAGCCTCACTTCAGGATACCATCCCCAGTCCAACGGGCAGACAGAGCGGATGAATCGGGAGCTGGAGACTTGCCTGCGGTGCCTAGTCTCACAGAACCCCGCGGCCTGGAGTGAGCACTTGACATGGGTTGAGTATGCACACAATTCCTTGCCTACCTCTGCTACCGGTCTGTCTCCTTTTCACTGTGTCTATGGCTATCAACCACCCTTGTTTCCGGAGTCCGAGAAGGAAGTGGTGGTCCCGTCTGCTCACGCTCTCGTTAAGAGATGCCACCGTATTTGGGCTGCCGCTCGTCGGGTCCTCCTGAAGTGTTCAATCCGGATGAAGAGGGTGGCTGATCGACGGCGGCGGACGGCACCTACCTACAGACCGGGGCAGAGGGTGTGGCTATCCACAAGAGACTTGCCTATCCATGTCATGTCAAGAAAGCTCGCTCCAAGGTTTGTGGGTCCATTTCCCATTACCAAGGTCATAAATCCTGTTTCTGTCCGTCTTCGTCTACCCAGGTCACTGCGGGTCCATCCGACCTTCCACGTCAGCCGGATTAAGCCGGTATTGGACAGTTCCTTGGTTCCACCATCCAAGCCCCCTCCTCCCCCCCAGGTCATTGATGGCGGCCCGGTGTATGCAGTCAAGCGTCTTTTGGCCGTCAGGAGACGGGGTTGAGGTCGGCAATTCTTGGTGGACTGGGAAGGATATGGCCCCAAGGAACGGTCGTGGATTCCGTCCCGTTTCATCATCGGGCAGGCACTTATTGAGGATTTTTATAGGAGGCATCCAGAAGCTCCTGGGCCGTCAGGAGTCGTCCCTAGAGGGGGGGGGGGTACTGTTGTGCGTCGCCAACTATGCTGAAAAGTTTCTGTTTATTCATGTATGATGTTTAGTTTAGTTCCAGGGTTTTATTTCTATAGTCAGTCTTCCTCCCGCCCCCTGTGATTGGTTATGTCATTATTGTTTGCGCCTGGTTATGTCATTATTGTTTACACCTGGTGATGTCTCCTGGCATAAATAGGTCCAGGCAATCACTGTCTCGTTGCCAGATTGTCTCGTTGTGTTATGCCAAGTTCTTCAGCGTTCAGGTTCCACGTCATGCCACGCCACAGTCAGGTTTTTGGTGATTCATTATTTTGCCTTTAAGCTTTACAATCATCGAGTGACTTTTTGTGTTGGACCTTGCTTTTTCAGTAAAGACTCTTTTTACTTTATCACTGTGTCTGCATTCGTGCTTTTGGATCCACACCGTGTACGCCCGTCACACCGTTGTAAAAACACGCATAGGAATTGGACACGGGGGTCCGGAGCAACACCGTAATGTGCAAAACAAAACATTACAGACAAGGCAAAACTAAGTCCTGTGCAAATTTAGCATTTAAAAATATAAGTCTAAATATAAATATTGTTCTGTATGTGTGGGTGTATGATGGCTGGGTCTGGTGGGGGGGGGGGGAGCCTCCTGCTGGAGGGGAGAGGTGCAGAGAGACTAGGGCCTGGGTGAGAGGGGTGGGTGGGTGGGTGGTCTTCAGAGGGGGAGGCAGGCCATGTTGACGAGGCTGGAGGCCATGGGGAAGAAACTCTGTTTGTGGTGTGCAGTTCTTGACCTGATGGCCCGCAGCCTCCTGCCGTAGGGGAGCAGTGCAAAGAGACTGTGGCCTGGACTTCTGGCCCGCTTCAGGGCCCTGGAGTCGTGCAGGGTCTGGAGGGAAGGCAGGTTGCAGCCGATCACTCTCTCCACAGAGCGGATGACACGCCCCAGGTTGGACTCGGCTCTTGCAGTGGCAGCGGGAAACCAGGTGAGGATGGACTCAATGGTTAAATAGGATATAAAAACAGTCTACCACGTATTAAAAACAGGTATAAAATAACGCATACAGTAGGTATGAGATATGTGCATATCAGTGGCGAAGCGTGTCTAGTCCCGGAGGGACTGGAACATTAAAAACAACGTGTGCACAGATCTTCACCATCGAGAACATCGTGAAGTCCAAGGGGGGGGGGGGGGGGTAATCGTGATATTGAAAATTGTGTGGGGCTTTTTTTTCAGCTGCAAATGATACTGTCGTGAATCTGTCGGAATCAAAATTCCTTTATTCGTCACCCGTACATATATAAAAATATCTATGCACACGTTATTATTAACAATAAAAACCTCATGGTCACATCAAGAGGATTCTGAAATCATCTCGCGACCCACCCCCTCGGGGTCCCGCGACCCCCACTTTGGGAACCCCTGCTGTAGAATGAAAGTGAAAAGGTGAAAGTGCTAATGACAAAACATATGCAAATTAGGTGATTATTGATCGCGGTTTTGTAACTCTTAGTTACGTTAAGTCTTTTCACGTTAAGCGATGCAAAGAAAGATCAAGTCCAAACTCTCAATTAAAATGCACAACAATGCTTAACAAACCCAAGACAGCCATTAACTAATCAGTCAACAAGTGTGTGGAAACTAAATGCAACAACCTGCTCAACGAGATGCAACACTGCGACAAAACCAGCAAAGACAAATGAGTCTCACTCACCAATGATGTTCACTTAAAGACCAAATCCATTCTCCTGTCCTTCTGGATGAATTGTTCGACCACCATCAGGTTATAAAAATGATCGCTTTTCAGATCCAAAATAAGTTCCAATTCCCTGCTCTCTGGTCGGTCCCAAATAGCAACACTCCCATCAGTAGAGCATCTTGTAGAGCCTCTTGTGGCTAGTAGAGCCCGTTAGCCACGGGTATCGTTCCCAGTTGCTACTCTGAAAATGGCGAACATAGCCTGCTTTAACTACTTGAGTCAGCTCCAGATTGTCAGGTGTTGGACGGCCTTTTTTAATAATGTCCATCTTAACATTAAATGGTCGTCTTGAAAATGGTTCAGACAATAAATCCGCAACGACATCATCTTCACCTGTTGCCATTTTGACGTAAAAAAAACAACGTAGAAAACGTAACACTACGCTAGATCCACTCTCGCGCCAGCCACCACCTTGCACCTTCTAGCTCCCTATTGAGCTGCGGGGAAATCTAAAAGAATACGCCCATTGGCTACAAATCACGATATGATTGGTTGATCAAATTGTCAATCCAAACGTACGCTCTCATTCAGTCTAAGGGCCAATGTCAGCGGGAATACTTTTGTTGAATGATATTCTTCCCAGCAACCCAGAAACATATCTGATTGGTTGCATTGTTTTTCCAACACAAAACCACTCAAATGCGTCGTGCATGGACCGAGAAAGACAAACAAATCAACGTAACACTGTAATATAACACAGATACGATTCTCATTTATTCATTTTATTTAAATTGTATTAAATGTTATTAAATTATATTACATTTTATTAATACAATTAATTCGATTTTTTGGTTTCATCTGAGAGTTCCAGGGTCTTCTCTGAATACCTTGAAGGCCCTGACGCTTCACCACTGGTGCATATATATATTGAGATATGTGCATATATATTTATATATATATATAGAATACATATCTACGGAGACCCTAAAGTCCCAAAATGTCATTTTTATCTTGTGCGCACAAGTCAGTATCTTGTGCGCACAAGTTGTTTTGTGTTGTGATTACAAGGTCATTTCTGTTTTGAGGACCACTTGGGTAAGTTGCATTTATGAATTGCTTTTTAAAGTAGGCTATGTTTCAAATATGGCGGCATTCAGTGCTTTATTGTGAATGTCAATTTTATAGGATTTTGGTGGGTGAGCTAGTTAGAGTAAGTAACTAAGTAGATAGCTTTCTGCAACTCCTGACTCGCCAGTTGAGGTGACATTTTCTTGCAGTTTTTCATTTGCTTTCAGTTCACTGCGACCGCACATAAAATAAGCTGCAACGGTATACAGCCCTCTGAACACAATGCTTTTAGATTAAGACCTGATGAACCAAACACTATATGTTATCACGGAGAAAAGAGACAATTCGCTTAACAGTATGCAGACTGATGCTGGTTCAAAGAATGGCTCTAATGTCCCTGCCAACCAGTGTGGACAATGACGTTTTCATAGGGGCGGGCTTCTTGACAGTGGATTTGACCGTCTTTATGATACGATTCCAGTCAATCCTGCTGTGGTTGTTGAATGACATTATTTGTGCATTATGACAAAAAAACAACTAAATAACGCATGTGAAAGTCATGCTGTATATGTTGACAACACATTGTAGAGACAGACATCATTAAGTGTTAAGTGTTCAAAGTAAGTGTTGAACCATATTAAAGCATTTTTTATTGACCCTTTAGACTGTTCTTGATAGTTACACACATGATTGTTAGTGTCTTTCATGTAATACATTTACATTTACATTTAGGGCATTTGGCAGATGCTTTTATCCAAAGCGACTTACAAGGTGTACATTTGTTGAAGCAGACAATAGCATAACGCTGAGCAGTTCACAAGTATTCATATTAACAAGATGAATAACACAATTTCGTACTGCCAGGTCACCTGCTTAAGTAGCTGTGATAAGAGCGTGTTATCAACATTAAGGATATACACTTGCTAGAATATCCAACATGCTAAGAGCTATTAATGTCAGGACTTAAGCAAGTTAGGGGTTCACAAAGGAGAAGGAGGGTTCATGGAGAGCCTAGGTGGACTCTGAACAGGTGTCATACAAAGATCAAATATATCTTCATCTCAAGGAACACAAGTTTGTTCTTTGGACGTATCCAGCTCCTCTGGATCAAGTGGCACGGCACAGTCCTCAGTGTCCCAGAACTCTGGGGTCATCACATTTGGTCATCACATTTGGGATTCCGCTTCGTACAAGATAATTATCTTGTACGCATTATCTTGTAATTATACACAAGTTAAATGTGTTTCATACATAAAATACAAGACTCCATAGTGTGTTCAATATTTGTACTTTTAGTCCCAGACGGAAAACGAGGCCGTCACTGCAGAAGGTACAGAACAGCAGCGGAATTGAAGAGATTCACTATTAATTATTAACTAATTATTAATCAAATTGTTTTTGATTAATAATTGAAATCTTAATCTGGAGGATTGAATCCTCTTTATTGTTCACATACATGTACACACACACAGTGAAATGTTTCTCTGTATTTAACCCATCCTAGTATTAGGAGCAGTGGGCAGCCATTATATACACAGGGGAGCAGTGTAGGAGTCTTGTGCCTTACAGACTTATCTACTGCCCCCCATGCCGCACCAAAATTAAAACTACACAAACAAAATGATGTTTAGAAAACACAATAATACACTTCCACACAAAAATAAAGGATAACAAGCCTGAAGCATATTCAAATATTTATTTACAAGGTTGAGTATGTACAACTATACATCAAAAATCTATACATCAGAAATCAAATCAAGGTCTCGGTTTGTTTCTTGGAGCCATTAACTGCATATACTACACGCTAATTAAACGTAAAAGAGCAGCTACACCCACATTGAGGTAACAATATGGAAATGTTAAACAAAGTGTGCATTGGGAGAAATGAATAATGCAGATACACTTAAAACATCTGAGTGAAGGTAGATGTTTTCAGTATACAGAATGAGACTCAAGAGGGGTCGTCTTAAGGACACACACAGTCAGTCAGAGTCACTGCTGCTGCTGGAGGAGTCTGTGGACATGGCCTCCACCTCGTCCTCATTCTCCTTGTTGTGTCCGGGGGGCTCCAGACCGAAGTCATTGCCATGGTGAGGGGGCAGCATCCCCACGGAAACATCAGAGGACTGCCAGGGGTACTGGGGGGTCAGGACGTCTGGGGGAAGGAATGGGGGCACAGGTTAAAACATACCAGTCCTGTCTTACCATTCTAAACTTTAGGAATAAGGCAAAGGGAAGCAGCTTCATACAAGGCCACATAAACCATACATGGCAATATAAACCATGGACGGGTGCAAATATGTACCAATTTAGACATTCAGTCCAAGTGGTATATATATGCATGTTTTCTTTTCTATTGTATATTCACTGTTTCACAACACAACTCTGTTTAGAGTTCAAATAGAGTATGGCAGACTGGTGTACCTAAGACACTCTGACCAGACTGACCTGGTAATCTCCCAGCAGCCAGTGCGTCTCCTGGCAGATGTCCATTCACGCCATTGGTGGGCAGGTTAGCCATGTGACCCAGCAGTCCGCTGCGCATCTCCATGTCCGTCGGATACGGTCTGCGAGGATCACCTGATGGAAACAGGACAACACAAACTGGGATTAATAACCTGGTTTACACAGGATTACAAACAGGACAAATAACATGTTGTAAACCGTATTACACACACCTGGTATAAACAGGATTACAAATGGAATAAATAACCTGGTGTGAACAGGATTATACAAACCAGTTTAGCCACTAAATGTATGAACAGGGTTTAACATGCCATTACTGTACAGTGTAAAATATATTAAAATATGTCACAAGCACAGTGTCATCAAGCAAAGGTCTGTGCTAAAGTTGAATAACCAATTGCACGTGTGTGTCTAACTATGAGCGTAGTGTTCAAAAGGCCACACATTCAGAGTCATCTCGTGATCGTCATGATGTGAAGATGAGCAGCAACATACATAAATGAGCAATGCTGGTGAGCTATACAACACAACAGCATAGTTTTGACTTTAATCATTTGGTCCAATATTATGGTTCAGAAAGGGGTCTGTGGTACCTGGGAGCCAGTTGAGGGGAGCACACACGGCGTTGCTGGCGCTGATCCGGTGAGCGTACTTGATGAGTTCCTCAGACGAGATGCTCCCTGCAAACAACACAGCTTCAGAGCTCAGGGATTATGGGTAATAGTCACACAATATGCTTCTCTCTTATTGGAGGAAAAGCAGGACTTTAGGTGGATGTGTGCCAAACTCACCCTTCTTGGCTTTGTCAATAGATTTAAGTTTCTCCTTAGCTTGATACACAGCTGTGGCCTGAGAGAGAGAGAGAGAGATTAATGTGAGATAAGCAGGACGAAATACACGTCTTGAATATGTAGTCGTGTCTACAGAGGGAGTACTGCGCACCAGGATGTGTTCTGCCTCTTTCAGCTGTTTCTGGAGCTGCTGGATGTCGCTGTCTCTCTTCTCCACCTCCTTCTCCAGGAGGAGCATCTCCTCCTGAACTCTGCCCTGCTCCTTGCCCACCTCCATCAGTTCCTGCAGCTCCCTGTCCCTCTGCACCAGCAGGTCCAGGATCTAATATCCATACACACACACACACTTAGTCAGTCTAGTATTTACCAACATCTGACGTTGCATGTTCTTACTAAAAGATGATACTAAAAGTATGTGATGCTCAGATCAGATCCATGTTGTCATACCTGTGTATCCTCGCCTGCTTGCGGCAGTTTCTGGTTTCTTGATAAGGCCAACATTTCTATCAGCTCCCTAAGACAAAATAAAACAATCATAAATCCTTCAGAAAAATTATTTTCTGTTGTAATTGAAAGTCTTTCAAAGTCTTTCAAGATGGGAGGTTTAAATCATTGAGAGATGGGTCAGTGTTTGCAGAATATTCTAGATAGGAAACACATGCGAACTTCCGTAAGACTAATAGTACATTAAATATAAAGATGATCTCAGGCTTGATCGGCATGTTTTACCTGGATAAAACCTCCAAATCATCCAGAACAGACAACAGCCGCTCTTTAGTTGCTTTTTCGGCCATCGCCATAGACGCGTTTCCCTTGTACGCATGTCAGGAAGTGTGGGAAATCAACATCAGCCGTGCTTATCAACTCTGTTCTGAGTAGCGCCCCCTGCTGGCAGGGAGCTGCATCGCGTTTATGTTTAAGGTTCAACACATTCAATCAGCCTATGCCACTGTACAATGCTTTAGAAAATAATGCAATTATTAAGTTAGTTATGGGTAATAGATATAATATAAAGACGTTTTGATTGTTACATTTCGTTGAGGCAAAACGTTTCAGTTAAACGTTGCCAGTGTTCAAACCCGAACATGATTCACTTTAACGAGATACCGCGATGAACGAGTACATCTTTAAAAAAAAAATGAAAATCGAACATCATGTTAAATGGTACAGCTCTGGTTAAAGCGAAGAGACGGTCTCATCTAATCAAATTTGAGAAATGAAAGTGATACAAAAAAATGTATGCTTTGCATTAAATACTACCTATGATTGTAAGACGTAAAAGCGTGAAAAGTAATATATTTATGGAAATTAAAAGGCATTTACTCTTTTTGAGAAAGGTGTCAATATGTAAAACGGTATCAAATCCTTATTCTATTATGAAGAGGCAGCCGTTTCCTTTCCATAATAGGGGGATATCGCGTCCTGTTTCCTCTCCATAATAGGGGGATATCGCGTCCTGTTTCCTCTCCATAATAGGGGGATATCGCGGCGGTGTGGCAACCTTGTGTAGTCCTCGGGTGGTTAGTGCGCACATAGACAACTCTGAAGGAGGAGGTCCAGAGAACTACAACCCCCCGGAGCAAGTCCTTCCAACTTTTTACTATTACTATTATTATTTTTTTCGACCAAAAAAAAATCTACCGTCACGATGGTCAAGGTGTCTTTCAACTCTGCCCTGGCGCAGAAAGACGTCAAAAAGGACGTCGAGGCGCTGATCCCAGAAGACGAAAAAGTAAGTGGAAAATGGTGGAAGCGAAACGATTAAGTCGACAAAGACCGAAAGCAAACATTCGTCCTCCGTGTCGGATGTCCTCCATGTCGCTCTTCGCTTGGTCTGAGGGGCTTTAACCTCGTAGAGTGCTGTTCACCAACTCCTATCGCCTCCAACTTTTTATTTAGCATCTCAATATGACGATTTGTAGCCTCGTATCGACGCCTATATGTACACTCCATGTTTCCTCCCCAGGTTTCCGTATGTGTTGTTCGTCGATATTTTCGAAATGTATTTCGTTTCCCGTAGGCTTAAAAGAAAAAGATTATATTTTTTTGTGCAAACGAAATGAAACGGTAAAGTGATTAGGGGGTTTCGACTCTCAGCCGAAGGGTTCAGGGTTCGATCCCCTGCGTGTAGGGATCCTTGAGCAAGATGTCCAACCGCCACCCTCTCACTAGAGACCCGTGTCTGAACTCCCCGGGGAGGCGTTCAGACACGAGTCTGTTAAATTAATAAATAGTTGGGGAACTATCAACAAAACGTCTTTTTCTTTCTTTAAAAAATACACCCGGGTGTCGATTATTAACATGTCAATGTCTGACCTCAGTAGATTCAGATGATGTTTATTTATCATGTGTAAGTAAGGTACCGTGTACAAGAGTCAGTGGCATGTTATAGCCAGCTCCAGATGGGCCCAAAAGTACCAACAAATTATATTTTAAGATGACAATATTTAAGATGCCTGCAAGAATGACAAAAATGACAAACGCAGTGGATCGTTATCGCTGTTTGCGGTCGTGGTAAGGTATAGACGTATCAACATTAATATTAGTGTGAGACAGTTTCTCTCTCCTTCTGCCTGTTTTCCTTTTCATTATATTTCCTGTCAGGATGTTCCTGATTGGCTAAGAGCCAGGTCGAGGCCACCCTGATTGGCTGGATGTAGCAGCAACAAGCCAGCAGGAACTAAGACACTATTAAATAATAGAGTTCTGGGTAACTGGTTCCACTATTGCTGTGTGTACCGTCTCCGGTTATGTATCACTAGTTATCCCTAGTTCAAAGTTTACAAGCTATGATTAGCATATTGTTTAATAATCTGGTTCCAGTTCTCAGGGCCAATGTCTGCAGACTAACCTTGTGTTGTCCTTGACATGTACCCAAGTTCACTGTAAGTATGTATGGATACAAGTGTCAGCTAGGTGACTCTTTCCCTCCATGGAGGTTAGATCTCGACCCAGAGCAGAGACGTGTCGTGAATGTGGTCTATGGAACACAACCATTAGTTGATGCTGATGCCTCACCTGGCTACAGGAAGGGCCTGGAGATGGGCTCAAACTGGACCTTTACATCAGCCCATTTAGGATCTTAACGCAGCATGTATGTGCCCATCAACCCGGTTTCATTATTATTATTATTATTAATAATAATAATAATAATAATTATTATTATTATTATTATAAACCAGGTTAATTATTGAATGGTTAAGTGACTTGACATCTAAATGTAACTATCCTAAACAAAAGCCTGAACACAACCAGTTGAGATGCATGCTGGGAGATTGTGTCTGCTATGTGTTGTGGTAAAAACCAGTGTCTGAGACATGAGAGAGGTTGTAGAGGATAATCTTCTAAGCCCCCAGACTCGGCTAGCGGGCGGCCGCGGCTAGCACCCCTAACACGACGCGGGATCAGCGCCGCAGGCTAGACCCAAAGGACAAAACGACCTCCGTTCACCCTGCCGTCACCCCACTCACTGCCCCCCCCCCATGGCTAGACCGGGTGCTCCCCAGAGCAGGCTGGGTCCTACACCCAACACCCCTTGTCGGATGATGTTAACTCCCGCCTTAACTTACTTGGCATAGCCTGCTGGAGAGATTAGTCAATAATGAGACGGGGATGTCCTAACATTAGCCCAGGTTTGAAATATCATCTATTATTATTTATAATAATGCCCAAGTAGTTTGATACTTATCGGATGCAAGGTATATTAATGACAGGGTTAATTTAGTCCCAACGGGAAGTGAGATATATTGAGCGTTGGGTGCTGTTTAAAAGTGGCGGTGTGAACCTGACGCCGGGGATTTTGTGGTTATTCCACGACAGACAGGAGCACGCCTCCGTCACCGCATCTCTGGTTCAACGCCGGAGATTGCGTTACACTCCGGGCGTCCGAAACCCAAGATTCGTCGTGATTAGTGATCTGCTCTGGTCTCCATGGTTACAGAAACACGACCTCATCCTCCGCGGGGAGGTTCTGTGCTGCTCGGTCTGTTGGGAACGGAACCACTAGCTCATCACTTTTGCACCAGGGACACTGCTAATGTTGTGATAACATCTTGTGTCTGTGCGCGTGTGAGATTTCTTGGCAGAAACAAACCTCAGACCTATAATCGCTATGACAAGAGGAAGTAGAATGAGAATTGGAGAACTTCTTCACCAAGGCCTGACAGGCCTTTATTTCACACTTTCATCACACACACACTAAATAAACATTCAATCTTCAGAGTTGGAACCGCTTGACAGGTGTGTGGATGTGTGGCAGGCCTCTTCAGACCATATCACTACTGTTCAGTGGTTTAGCAGACACTTTCATCAAGCAGCAGGTGGGGGTTAGGGCATCTTGCTCAAGGATGTCTATTGGTAGACTCTCTGGACATTGCGGATCAAACACGGAACGATTTAACACTAAGCACTAGACTGTCCTACCCAAAATCCACTCTAGGTGGTTGGACCTTTAGCATCCGGAGCCCGTCCTGTTTCCTAAGCAGGGTCAGGTGCTGATTCCCAGGGAAACCGGGACATTCATTTGAATGAAGCCGGAGTGAGAGGACTACATAAATTATTGTTCGTTGGTGTGTGATATCATGGTAGTAAATCATCATATAATAGGTTTGTCATAATAAAGAAGACAATAGGATGGGTTCATGGTGTACGTTTATTATGCAGAAGACATTTTCCATTGCGGGACCCAAGAGACTATTTCAGTATGTCCGGATCCAACCACCGCACACTGCAACAACTCTCGGGTACAGTACCGATCACCAATTCTGGTGTGCCTCAGAGTATTCTGTGCGTTGTCAGGCCACGAACCAGTTCCAATCTGGATCACAACCCATTTTGGTTTACCAAAATACTGATGGGTGACTTATTGTGCTACTGGATCTTCTGGTTTTCTCTGCTCACCGGGAGTGAGCAGAGGAGGTGAAGTAGGTTCTCGTCTCATGTTGGGTGAAAATGGAGAAGCTGTGTTCGTGTCCCAACACTGAGTGTTATGGGATGTGCCTGAGCTTGTTGAGAAACGTCCCTATTGCATGTTGTCGAGAGGAGGAAGTGATAAGAAACTTTTTTTCACCACAACGGACATGATCGCTGCTGTGCAAAGTCCTGGACTTGCACAAAGTGCAATACTCACGTGGCTACACAGGCATGAACACCAACCAGCCAGATGTATTAATATATTATACCTTATTTTTATGCATTGATGTTTACTTGCTGGCTCTGGCATCTGAACCTCACCTTGGTGTTTGTGGCTCTCTCCTTCAAATGGATTCATTTGGTCTTTTTGTTATTTTATTATCCTCTTTTTCCGGAGGCCTTGTGTCTTTGTTGACACCACAATGGCTGTAAACACACCTGCGTGAGTGTGTGCGCGTGCGCTGGTTAGGTTGAGCAGTGGCAGGTCTCCCAGGCCCCACTCCCTGATCAGGAATGTTTCAGCCACCCTCCCTCCTCCCAGGGTCACATGGGCCGCCGCTAAGAACTCTGGGACAGACAGCCTGGTATACTTCTCCTTTTCCCCCCCCCCCTCACGTCTGGAAGAGTGCTCCGACTAACTTCCTGTGTGCGTACTTCCTGTAGGACCCGGAGGTGGGGTTGTCGGTGCGTGGGCCGTCGCAGGCATGGGCATGGGGCTGGTGCATGTGTCTGGGCCTCGCCCTCATGCTCTCTGGCCTGGTGGTGGGTGGAGTCTGCCTTTACCGATACTACAACCCAGAGGTGAGAAAGCCACACCCACAAAATTCAGAATATAACGCCTACTTCAAGACACAAACCCATGGCTTGCTAACCAGTTGTAACTACATAACAATGAATTATGTTCTGTAATTACATTTTTTTTTCTTAGTTTAATAATTTGTCTTTCTCTTTCTCTTCACCCCCCCAGGAGGGCAGGGTGTTTGTTTGTGGGGTGAACTATCGTGAGGAAGATTACATGGTTCCAGAGGATGCCGACAATGTGAGTTACGCTACAACCTTGCTTCCTGAATGGCTGGCCGTCCTGTACGGGCATGCACTGCGATTGGCTGACTCCTCGCCACCCTGTGGCCTGACCGTCCTGTACTTTGTCTTGTTACTCCCCTGTACCGTGCCTCCCGATTGGCTGACTGTATCATGCGTTGTGATAGGTTCTGATGAACCTGCCGTCTAAGTACCAGATGCGCCAGCTGGAGGAGAGTGTGCGGGTGCTGGAGAAAGAGCAGGTGGCCCTCATCAACGTCCCCGTACCAGAGTTCCAGGACAGCGATCCTGCAGACATTGTCCACGACTTCCAGAGGGTCAGAACACGCCTACTATGCATTAACCACGCTGTTATTATAATGCATATTATATATAGTAACCCTCACCTTTTGTTGTCATTATTACAAATTATATTGTGTTTGTCTGTGCAGAAGCTGACTGCGTACCTGGACCTGAGCCTCAACAAGTGCTACGTGATCTCCCTGAACACCTCTGTGGTCATGCCCCCCAAAGACCTCCTGGAGCTGCTGGAGAACATCAAGGTAACCTCTCCTCCTGTGGTTATGGTTACTGGTCCTCTTCACAAGCTGTTGTTTTGGTTACTGGTCTTTGGCGTTGGTGGTGTGACTTGTTTGTCCTTCTAGATGGGCTCCTACCTGCCCCAGTCCTACCTCATCCACGAGGAGATGGTGGTGACCGAGAGGCTGCACCATGTGGACCAGCTGGGATTCTTCATCTACAACCTCTGTGGCAACAAGGCAACCTTCAAGCTGCAGCGCAGAGACCGCATCCTGGGTACTGCCCTAACCCTAGTCCATACACTGCATTAGTACTACATCATACACTGCATTAGTACTACATCATACACTGCATTAGTACTACATCATACACTGCATTAGTACTACATCATACACTGCATTAGTACTAAATCATACACTGCATTAGTACTACGTCATACACTGCATTAGTACTACGTCATACACTGCATTAGTACTACATCATACACTGCGTTAGTACTACATCATACACTGCGTTAGTACTAAATCATACACTGCATTAGTACTACATCATACACTGCATTAGTACTACATCATACACTGCATTAGTACTACGTCATATACTGCATTAGTACTACATCATACACTGCATTAGTACTACATCATACACTGCATTAGTACTACATCATACACTGCATTAGTACTAAATCATACACTGCATTAGTACTACATCATACGCTGCATTAGTACTACATCATACACTGCATTGTACTACATCATACACTGCATTAGTACTACGTCATATACTGCATTAGTACTACATCATACACTGCATTAGTACTACGTCATACACTGCATTAGTACTACATCATACACTGCATTAGTACTAAATCATACACTGCATTAGTACTAAATCATACACTGCATTAGTACTAAGTCATACACTGCATTAGTACTACGTCATACACTGCATTAGTACTACATCATACACTGCATTAGTACTACATCATACACTGCATTAGTACTACGTCATACACTGCATTAGTACTACGTCATACACTGCATTAGTACTACGTCATATACTGCATTAGTACTACAGTACAGTTGCCGGTTAATGCTTTAACATATGAGACGATAAGATGGAATCTTTGCAAACAATTTACAAAGTATTACTAGTTCCCACACCCACCGTAGCTATAGCTCCACTGTGTAGCCGTAGCTTTAGAGTGAGGAGGGAAGGATCTGACACAGGCTTCTCTGATAAGGAGGAGTAAGAGGTGGAGACCTCACTGAAAACCTGTCGCTCTGGTTTGTTTTGCAGGCATGCAGAAGCGCGAGGCCCTCAACTGCCGCAAGATCCGTCACTTTGGGAGCCAATACGTGGTGGAGACTAGCATCTGTGAGCTGTAGAGACTCGGCGTGTCTGCTTCCGCTACTCAAGACTACTTTGATGTCACTGGAGTGGAAGCTCCCCTTCAGATTATTTTAATCACGTTTCTTTCTTCTCTGCTTCGCCTGGTGGTTGGTGTGCATGAGGGACTCTTATTGTGACGTTTAGGTGAGAGGAGGAGACGGGAGGTGTGGAGGAAAGCGGGAGAGTTGTTCTTTTCAGTTTTGTGTCCAGAGATCCACAGCCTGAAGATGATGGGAATTTTTTTGATAATGAAAAACAAAATGATATTAAGCTGAACTTCCAAAATAATCTCAGCCATAGTAATTATTAAAGTTGTTTTTTTTTCTTCATAATAATTGTAATCGAGATATATATTCATATGCAAAATATATGAATATATAAATGTACCGTGAGTTTTAATTCACACAAGTTAGAAATTCAACGGGGATGTTAAAAATGACGAGCGTTTTTGTTTTGTACAACTGAAGCGTGTAGAGTGGTCACTTTTGTTTTGTAATTTACTGCTGTAGCTATTAACATATTATTAAATAACCGGACAAGTACCTTTTTATATCCTTTAAACAAACAAAATCTATTACGCATAGTTTGAAGTCTCTAAATGCAGCCGTGTTTTGTCTGTTTCTGCATTCATAAGATGTGTTGCTCTATAATACCGGTACTTGTCTTTGCGATGGTCTGTAAACGCTGATTTATATTTTAGTTGATTGAATAACTACGTGATGTACTAATGTGTATATACCGTCTCTGGCACCAGGGGAATAAAAACCAGTGGGAAATCTTTGGTGGCCTCTCTCTCTTGTGGCGTCACTTCCAAACGCACACCTCCATTACAGCTTTGCTCACAATATCCTACTTGGGCTAGTAGCACAGGCTAGAGAACTAGCATTTTGTTACTGCAGGACGTATGTACATAGTTACACATAGACCCAAGCAATATGGTGGATAAAAGAAGGCGATGGAACAAAACAATACCTCTGTGAAGATCACTGGAGAGACTATGTTTATGCAGATAACCAGTTTTCTGAAGGTAGAACTGGTTAGGGAACTGCAGTATTCCTGGGGGTAGTTCAGGACAGGCTGCCACTACTGCTGGAGCCAGGCGTCGTCACCCGTTCCTCCTGATGAGATGGACCCAGATAAAAGGCCATCATTAGGAGATAATTCATAGTTGTCTCTCACCTTTAAAACAGATCCATTTAAAATTGATGTGCAATGTATTTTAATCAAATGTCAAATATGAAGCGTGTGTGTGTGTGCACACACAGGCACACAGCAGCAGTTGTCGCCACATGGCTAGCATAACTTATTTAATATGATTAGTAGCAGCTGAGCGGTTAACACACTAGCCTCGGTTTGCTTGACTTTGCATGTTTCTTTTTGAGTATTTGCATTGTAGGAACATTGCTCTCTCCTCTCTCTCTCTCTCACACACAGACTGGTATGATCCATGTCTGTGAAAAAAGCTGCAATATTCTAGGCCATAGCCAGTTTTAAAAAGTAACGTTTGTCAGCTACCAATTAAACACTAGATATGGTTACTTCTGTATGGCAGATGGGAATGGAATTATTAGCCCACCATGCTAAATTGATGTTTGTTCTTCAGAAAGTGACTATTTGTTCTTAGGGGGGCTGGGGGTTTGGGGGGTGTTGTAAACATGTGGCCTGTGAAGCCCTTTGAAACGGTAACTGTGATTAAGGGCTATACTAATAAAATTGACTTGACTGTATAATAACTGTATAATAATTGTAATTGCCGTTGGAAGGGACTGGCAAAGACAGTTGAGAGACTCCAAGATATCTTAACAAAGAAACTACAAGTCCCAAGTTACCTTGCGTAACGGCTACGCAGTTGTAGTTGAGTGTGTACTGTAGTTTCATGAACCGTTCTCTACTAGCTACCAGCTACTTCTTCTTACGTTCATCGTTCAAATGTGCTTTTAATAGACAAGGGACGCGGTAAGTACACTTGAATGTTTGCTATCCTACCAATGCAGGTATAAAGTATTTTTTTCTTAGTAATATACAAAAAAAAAGGTATTCATATTTGCATCTTGGGCTCAAGCTAGTTATCTGTGTATGGGTCACCATGGCAACCGTCTCAACCTGTCGTAGTGCGTGGTTATGATCTGTTAATGAGAATTGCTAATTTGAACTTTCAATTATAAGTTAGATTAATAACTGCCGGTATTCACCTGTTTGACTGAGCTTTTTTGGAGGTATTTGCTATATTTGGTTGCTGTAGTGACCGTAATGGCTGTGCAACTTCATAAAATGCAAAAACATTTAATGAATAACTTAAACATAACTGTGCTTATATGAGTTGTATTTATTAACTTTTCATTAAAATTGGATTCTAGGTACAAACCTAGTACACCTGCAGTAGTTAGTATATTTTACTTCAGGGATTCATCCTGCATCATTTGATAGTATTTGAGTTTAAATAACTTTAATTAAGTACTGATATAAGTGGTTCTCAAAGACCCCCCATAAATAAAGGACTGGTTGGGACTCACAACCCCTCCCTCTGGACTCACCCTTCACACACTGCAGTGACCCCCTCCCTCTCCACTCACCCTTCAGAGACACTGCAGTGACCCCCTCCCTCTCGACTCACCCTTCAGAGACACTGCAGTGACCCCCTCCCTCGACTCACCCTTCACACACTGCAGTAACCCCCTCCCTCTCGACTCACCCTTCACACACTGCAAGGACCCCCTCCCTCTCGACTCACCCTTCAGAGACACTGCAGTGACCCCCTCCCTCGACTCACCCTTCAGAGACACTGCAGTGACCCCCTCCCTCTGGACTCACCCTTCAGAGACACTGCAGGGACCTTCTCCCTCTCGACTCACCCTTCAGAGACACTGCAGTGACCCCCTCCCTCTCGACTCACCCTTCAGAGACACAGTGATCCCCTCCCTCTCGACTCACCCTTCACACACTGCAGGGACCCCCTCCCTCTCGACTCACCCTTCAAAGACACTTCAGTGGGACCGCAACACCCCCCCCCCCCCAAATAATCTTGCGACCCCCATTGGTCGTGACCCCAGGTTGAGAACCACTGGTATTTATCACAGTATAATTGTCCTGCTCTTTCACAGCAGGGGGATATGAACAGCTATGATGTGGTACGTCAGATCGGAGAGGGGGCGTTTGGTAAAGCCTTCCTGGTCAGAGACAGAGGTCAAACCTCAGCCAGCATGTGTGTCATCAAGGAGATTAATCTCAGCAAGGTACCAACAGTTTAACTACTGGTATTAAAATGGGTTGCTATCATTATCATTTACCAATATAAATAACACTTCATCACAAATGCACAAATGCTGCATTGTGAAAAGACAAGACATTTCCTCTCATCTTAATATTACTTTGATAATCTATTTATGTATTCATACTTTATTTAATGTAATATAATATCCTGTGTTTGTGTGCTAGATGTCGCTGCGAGAAAGGGAGGCGTCTAAGAAAGAAGGGATGCTTCTCTCTAAGATGAAACATCCAAACATCGTTGCGTTCTTCAAATCATTCCAAGGTCTGGCAAATAAACAAGATTAATACCGATTGTAGTGGCTATTTTTACTTAAACGTTTCTTCAAAATAAACAGAACTCAAAAACGGCCACTTATGCAGCGGTTAAACAGGGTGGTAGGCAATTATGAAATCCCTGACTCACATGTTGGTAGATTGATTACAGTCAAAAGCAAGCAACATACAGCGTGGTTCACCCAGTAGTCTCCCTCTCTCTTGCTCTAGTGAATGCCCTTTCAGGTGAATCGCCTGACACTAACACCTGTCCCCATATATGGTATGTGCCTGGTCTGATAAAGTGTAGTAGAGCCTCTAGTGTCTCCAAAATAGCAACAGAATACAAACACATACAAAATAATAATAATTATACATTTAAATTCTAACTAATGAAATAGCTCACTATTTCCTATGGACCTATTGGTCCACGTTGTGTGTGTGTGTGTGTGTGTGTGTGTGTTAGAGAGCAACAGTCTGTATATCGTGATGGAGTTTTGTGACGGAGGAGATCTGATGAAGAGGATCAGCGTTCAGAGAGGCGTCCCGTTCACAGAGGAGCAGGTGGTGAACTGGTTCCTTCAGGTGTGTCTGGGACTCAAACACATCCACGACCACAAGGTTCTCCACCGAGACATCAAAGCCCAGGTACACACCTGTTCTCTCCACTCCTGGACGCTCGATAGAGTTGGCTAGCTGTGCTGACTCTCCTCTCCATCTTCCTTTTCCTCTTCCTCCCCAGAACATATTCCTCACCGGTGGTGGGATCCAGGCCAAACTTGGGGACTTTGGCATCGCCAGAGTGTTGAATAAGTAAGTCCTCACCAAGCACCTGGGCTGCATCACTCAATGTCTTCTTATAACTCCAACAAGACACACGCTACAGGTACACACAGCAGTACAAACTAGTTACAATCCCATGCACACTTGAGTTACACGTGCACACTAAAACCTTCTACAAGTACAAATGCAGCAAGTCACAAACGAAATCTAAATCTGGAGTATTCAATCCTCTGTATTGGTCACATGTAAACACAGTGAAATGTGTTTCTTTAACCCATCCTTTTATTCAGAGCAGTGGGCAGCTATTTAGCGCCCCGGGGAGCAGCGTAGGGGTCTGGTGCCTTGCTCAAGGGCACCTCGGCCCAGTGCCCAGGTATTTCGGGGACTTGAACCGGCGACCTTCCGGTTCCAACAGTCTGAGCTATCATGCCGACTGTAACAAATTGTCTGGATGCTTATATTGTCATGGGAGTGTAATTTACTAGTTAACATTTAAAGAGATTATGTATGAGAATGTGAATAATTAATGTATTCATATAAATAAAACAAAATTATTATTATTATTATATACCAATTTTTCTTGGTTGGGTGATGGGTCATGGTTTGTTGTGTATTGATTCATTTTTGTTGCTTTATTGTGTAGCACCATGGAGCTGGCACATACATGCGTTGGAACGCCATACTACCTCTCTCCTGAGATATGTGAGAGCAGACCATACAACAACAAGACGTACGTACTAACGCCACCATCACGCTTACCACCATCACCACCTCCATCATCATCATCATCACCATCACCATCATCTCAATCATCACTTCTACTAACCACCACCACCCTCATCACATCACCTTCATCACTACTACCATCGTCACCATCGCCACACCCACCACACCAAACCTGCCATGACCAAACCCCAATATGTGCATGTGTGTGTGTGTATGTCTATTAATGTGTATTTCTGTGCATGCTGCAGTGATGTCTGGTCCTTGGGTTGTGTCCTTTACGAACTTTGCACCCTCAGACACCCAGTAAGTCCACTAAACTCTAAAATCATAGCTCCTAACCCCCTAACTCCCTACCCTAACCCCACCCAGTAATACTTTAATAAAGGTTAATTTACTGCGTGTGTGTGTGCCTGTGTGTGTGTGTGTGTGTGTGTGTGTGTGTGTGTGCCTGTGTGTGCGTGTGTTCTCAGTTTGACGGCAGTAATCTACGCCAGCTGGTGGGTAAGATCTGCAGGGGACGTTTCGAGCCAGTCTCCAGCCGGTACTCCCACGACCTTCGCCTGCTGCTCAGCCAGCTCTTCAAGGTCAGACCTGTTCGGTCAGAACCCAGCCTCCACGACAGAACCCTTAGAATGTTTACTTTAGATGGAACCTCAACATCACAGCTGTCAGAAGGTGGCAACAATGCATGACGGCAATCTCAAGCTGGGGAAAACCCCAAACCTTTTACGGGCAACAGAAATGTACTTAGAACACACACCTGTCCCCAGACAGGGGACGGACACAGGATACTTAAATCACATGGAACACAGGTAATAGTCAGTAATCCACCAGGTAGTGGGGATTCCTAAGAACCACGCACAGAGGGGAAACAAGAGGGGCATGGAGTTCTATCTATGTCTGTTTGCCTTTCTGTCCCTCTGCCGGTCTGTCTGTCCGTCTCTCCGTCTGTCTGTCACTCTTTCTCTCTGCCCCTCTGTCCGTCTGTCCATCTGTCCGTCTGTCCATCAACAGAACCTTTAAACACCAGAACCTTAAGACTCACTGCAGTGCTCCCCCCCCCCCCACCCGCAGGTGAGCCCGCGGGACCGGCCCTCTGTCAGCTCGGTTCTGAAACGACCCTTTCTGGAGAAGCTCATCTGTAAATACCTTGAGCCACAGGTGAGTTGCTCTGATAGGCTGCTGCTTTATTAGAGAGCAGACAATTACAGCTGGCTTACAGCAGAGGGTAGCGTTTGTAAAGATTGATGGAAAACAGAACAAACTGTAATGTGTGTGTGTGTGTGTGTGTGTGTTGTGTGTGTGTGTGTGTGTGTTTGTGTGTGTGTGTGTGTGTGTGTGTGTGTGTGTGTGTGTGTGTGTGGTAGCTGAGGCAGAAGGAGTTTAACCAATCGGTGGAGATCAGGAACAAAAAAGCAGGGTCCCAGAAGTATAAAATAAGACTTTGCCAAGCTGGTAAACACACACTTATACTAACACACTCCTTTAAATAGATAACAAAACAAACCAAAATACACATACATACTTTGTATACAACAGTACATTATATCTCTCTGAGGTTCTAGTACTCCTGGTTGTTCCTGATGTCCTGACCTTCTGACCTTTGTCTTCTCCTCAGAGAAGCCAGCCAGGGCCAGCGCTCCAGTGAGGCCTGTTCCCCGGCCCAAGCCTGGGCCCACGGTGAAGAAGTTGCCCCCCAAACCGGATTGGAAGGGCCCGGCCAGAGGTTACACTCCTACCAGCCACCATAAAGTGCGCCCTGCCGCGGTGCGTAGCGCTGTGCATCAGCATCATAGAGAACACATGCTGATCACACCTTAGCTTTTTGCATCAGCATCTCTTATTGTGTATATAAATATGCTGTGTTGTTCTGTTCATCTAATCTTAATTAATAATTCCTATTATTGTCCTGTACTTATCTGGTTAATCTAAATGTATTAGTGTGTGTGTGTTTCCATGTGCAGATCCAGGGCAGACCCGATCACCTAGCTGGCCCAGAGCTTGGAGAGGTCAGAGGTCAACAGAACCACAGGTACGGTATCCTTTCTGACAGAACCACAAAGTCATGCAGACACACTTAAACTCCTACTACTACTACTACTACTACTACTACTACTACTACTACTACTGCTACTACTACTACTACTACTGCTACTACTACTACTACTACTACTACTACTACTACTACTACTACTACTACTACCACTACTACTACTACTACTGCTACTACTACCACTACTACTACTACTACTGTAATACACTACTTATGCTGCTGCAGTAATACTGGACCTAATGAATGTTAGCCCCAGGATAAGCTCAACCCACACATGCCATGACCTGCCCACAATTGTTGTTTAGGTAATGACAGCATGTGGGTTGTGTTTGTGTGTGTGTGTGTGTGTGTGTGTGTGTGTGTGTGTGTGTGTGTGTGTGTGTGTGTGTTAACTGATGTCCAGGGAGCACTACCATCACTACCACCATCAGCTGGATGCCCTGAAGAGGAGGAACAGAGAGGAACCCCCTCCACATTTACATCGCAACCCTCCTCCTCACCCTCCTCTCCATCACTTGGCAGAGCGAGGGGAAGACAGGCCAGTTCCCTATCAGATGTGAGCACCCCCTTCCTTACACACACACACACACACACACACACACACACACACACACACACACACACACACACACACACACACACACACACACACACACACACACACACACACACACACACACAGACACACCTCCCAGAACAAGTTCAGAGTCACTTAAGTCAACAATTCAATTCACTACATTCACCCAAATCACAAGTTTCTAATCTCAGTCAAATGTAAGCAGCAAAGTTTTAGCAGTAATGTCTAGCATAGCCTAAGTAGCATGTAGTGGTATGTAGCCTGTTGTTTAGCATCTATGTAGAGTGTATGTAGCATGTACTATAGCATGTACTGGAGTGTGTTGTGTAGCATGGGTGTGTAGCGTGTGGTTTAGAGTGTGGGTGTTCCAGGGTGGCGGAGGCCCACCGAGCGTACCTTCAGAGACGCCAGGAGGCCCAGCGCTACAAGCTGAGAGCAGAGAAACAGCTGGTGAGATGAGGTCACATGACACAGGTCACATGACCTTGCTCAGGGTTGGGGCAGGTCCTGTTGCTCACCAGCAATAATGTAATAATAATACAACACAATCAGATATGAATGTCTGCCTCAAACGTCTGTAATGTCACATTTATTTCACATTGCTTATTGTGTATATAGTGTGTACAAGTCACATTGTGGGTGTTGAGGGCTTATTTTGCCCTAAATTGTGCTCTTGCTCAAGGGCTCCTTGCCCGTCGTTTGTTCTTGGTGAGTCATGACCTCTGACCTCTCTAGGGCCTGCGCCCGTCGACGGCCGATGCTGAGCGCTACAGGAAGTTAGTTGTCCAGCCACAGGAAGCAGAAATACCTCAACACACACATCAGCACAGGACCCAACAGGTACACACACACACACACACACACACACACACACACACACACACACATCTACATGTATCTATCTCTTCCATAAAGGCACTAGAGCCATACAAATAATGTGTGTGTGTGTGTGTGTGTGTGTGTGTGTGTGTGTGTGTGTGTGTGTGTGTGTGTGTGTGTGTGTGTGTGTGTGTGTGTGTGTGTGTGTGTGTGTGTGTGTGTGTGTGTGTGTGTGTGTGTGTGTGTGTAGGGGTATCTGCATCAGTTAGAGTGTATCAGAGAGAAGTACTACCAGGAGATGAGAGCACTGAGAAAGAAATCAGAGGTAGAGGTACACACACACACACACACACACATTCATTCATTCATTTTTTTATATAATGTGGTTGGTCGATCAGAATCCGCCAGGAACCAATGAGGAGGAACATCCCAGGAGTCCAGCCACACCCAGCCCAGAACCATCACATGGACAGGTACAGCCACACCCATACCTGGTAGCTTACACAACACACTGAGCTTGTTTTTTGCTAATAGTGAGCATTTCCCCCAAGTGTTGCATCCAACCTGTTTCCTGTTCTGACCCACAGGACTTACAGGAAGCACTGGAGATCATCAGAGATGAGGAGACACAGGAGAGGAGACAGGAGACACAAGGGTTGCAGAACAAACACAGGGGCCGGGTAACATCATTACCCTCTGGTGGTGGCTATGCACATTACACTATTAACAGCTTATATTAGTGTGTAATGTTAATGTTTATAATGTTATTATACTAATATGATGCTAATATTTTTGCTGATGTGCCATGGTAACAGTAGTTCTTTTTGTAGAAAGGAATCATGTTTGAGATCCAGTTGGGCTGTGAGGAGAGGAAAGAAGAGAGACAAGGAGAGGAGGAGAAGGAGGGAATAGGAAGAGAGGAGGAAGAGGTAGGACAGCAGTGTTGTTAATGATATCTTATCTTAGTTAATGCCTCTTTCTCTCTGTCTCTGTATATTTCTCTCTATCATCTGTCTTATTCCCCACCCCCACCCACCCCCCTCTCTCTCTCTCTCTCTCTCTCTCTCTCTCTCTCTCTCTATCTTTCTCTCTCTTTCATAGTGTCTCTCTCTCATGTCAAGTCCTCATCTGTATTCAACAGCCGGAGGATCTTCTCAACCAGTGCCTTAGTTTCCAGGCAGGGGAGGAGTTAAAGCTGAGTGACTGGTGGGTGGGCGAGGGGGGGCAGGGCCAGGCAAGGAGGGTGTGGAGTGAGCGGGTACCAGAGACTCTTCTGGCTGCACTGGCTGGGATGGAAGTGTCTCTTTCAGGTAGGAGACCTAAACAAGAGGAGACGTGGAGAAAATACGCTACTTTATTTATTCTTATACCATCTTGTACTTTAACAGTTATCTTTAAATATTTGATTGTGTTTTAATGCCTGTCCTTTTAATGTTCTTTACATGGGACTTAAAAAGCCTTAGAAATGACCTTGTGTGCTATATAATTAAACGCACCCTACCTGGCCACGCTTTTCCATATTTGTCCGTGTGTGTTCTCCTCTGCTCCACAAGGAGGCGATGAAGAGGAAGAGGAAGAGGAGGAAGAAGAGAGGAGGAGGGCATGGAGAGGTGGAGCCCCAAACACTCTGCTCAATGCCCTGGCCCATGCCCCCCTCTTGTCCTCCTCCACCCTGGGCTCTCTGACGACAGGTAACATGGCATCATCACCCCATCTGGTGACATGGCATCATCACCGCACCTGGTGACATGACATCATCACCGCACCTGGTGACATGACATCATCACCGCACCTGGTGACATGGCATCATCACCACACCTGGTGACATGACATCATCACCACACCTGGTGACATGACATCATCACCGCACCTGGTGACATGACATCATCACCACACCTGGTGACATGACATCATCACCACACCTGGTGACATGGCATCATCACCACACCTGGTGACATGACATCATCACCACACCTGGTGACATGACATCATCACCACACCTGGTGACATGGCATCATCACCGCACCTGGTGACATGACATCATCACCACACCTGGTGACATGACATCATCACCGCACCTGGTGACATGACATCATCACCACACCTGGTGACATGGCATCATCACCGCACCTGGTGACATGACATCATCACCGCACCTGGTGACATGACATCATCACCGCACCTGGTGACATGACATCATCACCGCACCTGGTGACATGACACCATCACCGCACCTGGTGACATGACATCATCACCGCACCTGGTGACATGACATCATCACCGCACCTGGTGACATGACACCATCACCGCACCTGGTGACATGACACCATCACCGCACCTGGTGACATGACACCATCACCGCACCTGGTGACATGACACCATCACCGCACCTGGTGACATGACATCATCACCGCACCTGGTGACATGACATCATCACCGCACCTGGTGACATGACATCATCACCGCACCTGGTGACATGACATCATCACCGCACCTGGTGACATGACATCATCACCACACCTGGTGACATGACATCATCACCACACCTGGTGACATGACATCATCACCACACCTGGTGACATGACATCATCACCACACCTGGTGACATGGCATCATCACCGCACCTGGTGACATGACATCATCACCACACCTGGTGACATGACATCATCACCGCACCTGGTGACATGACATCATCACCGCACCTGGTGACATGGCATCATCACCGCACCTGGTGACATGGCATCATCACCGCACCTGGTGACATGACATCATCACCGCACCTGGTAACGTGACATCATCAAACTTGCAGGTAACATCTCACCCCCCTTTCTTCAAAAACCACCAACAGAGGAGCAGCGGGGGGATGATGGGCAGGGAGAGGAGAAGAGAGAGGAGGAGCAGGAGGCAGAGGAGGAGGTACAGATAGAGGAGGAGTCAGATGTGGAGGTGGACGGCGATCGCCTGGAGCCCCGGTCTGACGATGATGACACGTGGGTCTTGTTATTCATCAGTAACTGAAATGTCTCTCTCCCTTTCTCTCTCTAATCAGAACAACATGCCAGGGCTATCTCTCTCTCTCTCTCTCTCTCTCTCTCTCATCAGAACAACATGCTAGCTCTATCTCTCTCTGTCACACACTCATCAGGAACTTTGAGGAGTCTGAGGACGAGCTGAGGGAGGAGGTGGCCGACTCCATGAAGAACCTCTTCATCATGGATGATGATGACGAGGAGCCTGGAGAGAGAGAAGAGATGAGTGGAAGGAAGGAGGAGAAGGAGGGAGGGGAGGAGAATGGAGCTGGGGACCCCAGACCAACAAAGGCAGAATCAGACAGCTACCCATCCAGCAAGGTCCCTTCCTGTACAATAAAAGCCCAAGATGAGGGGTGTGGAGGCCAGCCGAAGCGTGTAGGTGAGCTCCAGGCCTCCACTGAGGTTGATGGGCAATAGATCAGGAGTGTTTATGGACCAGGAGGTCTTCAATGGGAGAGGTTTGGTGGTGAGACACATGTTGATGGAGGTTCCAAAATATACAGTATGTGCTTCTGCACATATATTCCTCTATCTTAAACTAATTATATTATCTAAACATCTAAACATATTTATGCACCAAATCCAATAAATGATGAACATTCAAATCTTATCCCAAATTATTTTCTCGTTCTGCCCAGTAGTGACAACATCTGTCCTAACAGGTAGTTTACTACCTTTTCAAACTAACTCAACTCTTCTGTTTAACCAATGAGGTCCTGTGATTCCATTGGCATTCTGATTGGTTGGCTGATGGGTGACTGGTCCTGTGCTCTCATGACGTGTCCTGTTGTTGTTGTTGTTGTTGTATGTTTCTTGTTAAGGATGCTTCATTAACAACCAGGCGCCTTGTTAAGAACCAGACTGATGAATGGAACCACAGTGTTTATTAAAGACAAGTAGAGCTAATCAACATACTAATCAATAGTGATTACTTTACACATTTTAAATATGCAACGATCTCCTGCACATACAGGATGGAAGTGATGCTTAGACGTGTAAACAAGCGGCTATTTTATGAGCTGACTGTGGAGGTGGAATGTAAAGGAATAGGTGATTGGACCAGGCGGTGTTCATTTCCATGGTAACATTCCTCCTCTCTTGCCTGGAGCCTCTCTTCCTCTTCAGATCCTGTAACTACCTGTTAGCGTAGCTTGCAGAAGCCGCTGCAGTTAGCTAGTCCGTCAGTGCTACAGCTTTTAATGACATGCTAGCTTCTTGGTGTTAGCCTGGCGCTAAAGTCACTCTAGGGGCAGTGGGTCGTTGCTACGAAAACCAGGACGCGATCAACATGGAAACATCGACAGAGTCGCCATGGAAACCCCGATTGGTCGCCATGGAAACAAAGACGGGGTGACCACGGGAACGGGAGAAAGCCTCCCATCAGGGCCGGAGCCTGGCCATCAATGGCTCTGTGGCGGACAGGAAGCAGGATTCGAACTCCTGGTCGGAGAATCGCTCGACGGAGAGCCGCGCGTTGCGACGCATCTCCAGCCGCTCAGCCGCCGGCAGCGCCAGGATGGTCTCCATGGCGGTGGCGTAGTTGGTGTCACTGTCGGCCAGGAAGCCCGTCTGTGCTCCCTGGTGAGGAACCACGATGTCCAGCAGGGGGCCACCGGACTTGTGGGCCAGGATGATGGTACCTGCTGCCATGCACTCAACCACACCTGGAGGGAGTGGGAGAGGTTCAGATTCAGATTTGGTTAGTTTGTCCCCATGTATAAGGTACAAGAAGAACATTCCAAAAACAATACACAAATGTACAAATTAACATAATTTAAATATATGTTAGCGTTAGCAGTAGTGTGGGTTAGCCATGGTTAGTTGTTAGCATTAGCCTGGTTACCTATCCCAAAGTGTTCGTTCCACATGGTGTGCAGGCCAATAGTGGCGCTCACTAGCTCCCTCTGGAGCTCCTCGTAGGGAACATTGAGTTTGAACTCCACGCGGTCGGCCACGCCCAGCTCCGCACACAGCCCCCTCAGCATCAGCACCCGGTCCTCATCGTCCTGGTTCCGGCAACCCCCGATCAAAACCAGCCTCAGGGATTCCCGCCCTCCAGGCCCCTCCCTCTCCTTCCTGTCCAGCAGCATCTGGAAGGCGCGGATCTGGAGCTGGTGGTCTTTCTCTGGCCGGAACTGTCCCACCGACACGATGGAGTGGCACTTTCTGTCCCCTCCTCCTCCACGCCCCTCTGCACTTGCTACTTCCTGCCCGAGCTCCTCCCACCCCTCCTCCTCCTCCTCTTGCTCTTGCTCCTCCTCCTCCAGGGGAAGGTCTAGGAAGGAGCGGACGTCACAAGGGGGGTACACAATGCTGGTGCGTTCAGGGGCTCTCCACAGTGCCAGGATGTGGCCCAGCGTCCAGGTGGAGTTCACCATCACCAGGTGGCTGCAGCCACCAGCCAGGCCGTACAGCAGGGCAAACAGACAGTAGTACAGCACCTTCACCGCACTCAGCACCGGGTTGGCAGAGATGTAGTCGGCGTTGTTGAACCTGCAGAAGGGGACGGAGAGAGTCGTTTAGCACGTGCTTTTATACAAAGAATCTCGCCTAAGGAGTGAGGATGAGAACAGTCTGTGTGCAGATATTGGAGTAGTTACAAAAAAAGTGAGGGTATAATGACCTGGGGTTCCTGCCTCGCACCACAGACAGCATGTCTGTACTGACAGTGGGGTAATGCACGTAGCTGGCTACCGCGCACGCTCCCAGGTAGCGGAACAGCGGTAGTGTGAAGGCGTAGCCCATTGAGTCAACATAGACGTCAGGAACCAGCGAGGTCAGAGCCTCCCAGCCTGCAACACAGACATAGCAGGGGGCAGGGTAGTCTAGTGGGTTGGACCCCCCAAGCCCAAATGGTACCAGGTTTGAATATCCCAACGACGCAATCTGTCTGTATGTATCCCTAAGAAAGATGCCGTAATCTATACCTGCTCCTTAATGTAATGTAAAAGGTATGAATCCCTAGTAGTATAGACTTGGCCTATACGCCCGAACCAAAAAGATCCATAGCGTAGTCTAATCATTGATCAGATTAGACACCAGCTGACTGTTTTCCACAAAGGAAGCAGCTTTTCAAATAGGATTAATCATGGAAACTAACACTAACTTTGCAACAATATATATACTTCAGGACTTTCCATATTCTTTGTTCAAAGCTATACAATGTAGTGCGGGGAATATTCTGAGAGCTAATTAAACAATGGTATTAAAACAACCAGCACATTGTAAACCCAGACCTCCCATGCAGCCGAGGGTGTTCTCGTCTCACCCAGGAAGACGGAGCCCAGGCTCTGGCCCAGCAGTGTGAAGTGGGGGTAGGACCCGGCTTCCACCAGCGCCCGGTGATGGAGAAAGACGAAGGTGATGGGCCGAGGAAGAACGATGTTGAACCTCTGGCGCGCTCCCTCCAGGATCTGCTCTCCGGTCACTCCCTGGTCGCCCGTGTAGACCGCAAACTTCACGCCGGGGTAGCTGGGAGGACGCCAACAAGGAAACTGTTCAGGCTTGATTATATTTCAGTAAATAATGTCTATACCGGTCTATAATATTAACATGTTTTATTTTTAATTTACATTGCAACTAATGTTTCCTGTTTCATGTCTGTTATTAAGTACTAATAAAGTAATATCTAATCTTATTATGTGCATGGATATATGTATATTGTATTTTTTCTCGTATATGAATGTACTCTTCTCATCTCTTTTTCTACTGCTGTCTTGTACTTTCCGCTGTGAGGACAAAATCCACCTCAACAAGGCCTTCTGGTCCGATCAAGGTGCTCACCGGTTCTGCAGCGCTCGCAGGGCGCACCACAGCACCCTCTCCCCGCCCCCACCCCCGTTACAGTAGGGGTGGAAGAAGGCGACGGTGGGTGTGTGTCCGTCGGGTCCCCCCCGGGCCCCGCGGCGGCCCTGCAGCCATGCCCGAATCCCCAGAACCAGCACACCCAGCAACAGGCTCAGCACCAGGCTGAGATAGACGCAGGGCAGCAGCAGAGACCACAGCAACCTGGTTGGGTTTCATTTGATTAACAAATGTGTGCACAGGAAGAAAAACAAAACCAGGAGGTTTATAATTAGGTTTATATTAATGACCTTTATCATAATTAAGGACGCCAAGTACTCTTTCTAGACATAAACAAAACTCATGCTCAAGTGATCTTTCAAAACGCGTCTCGTGTAACAAATATGCCAAAAAGTCTTCGTTATTACTGGATCTTATTAAAGAAGAGACAACTTATAAACTATAAAATCATACATCGTTTTGAAATAAGTTAAGTTACTTTTAAATAGTTGACAGGATTAGTCCTACGTATATATTTTGCGCAGCATGTATTTAGTCGTGCACACGAGATGTTGACTTCATTTATCCACGCCACCGCATTCACCCATATGTGATCAATGATTCACTCAATGTACAATGTATATAATGTATAATGTATAATGTATAACGACACGACATTGATCGACATGGAACGACGCCACATGATGACCGAGCCGAGGCGTCATAATCAGACACGTTGCACTGGGTCGGTGCGCGAGATGGAAACATCATCACAACCTAGAACACGAAGGGCCTTCAATGGAAATTGGAAAAGACGTTCGGAAACCTTGTGCGCTTTGTTGGCGAAGCGTTGACGTGTTACCTGATTAGATCGCAGCAACACATCGATAAGTGGTGACCATGGTCATGATCATGGTGACGGTGATGATCGTGTCCTTCTTCCATCGTGAAAACACAACACAACACAGCTCCGGAAGTGATCGCGGATTGGCTTAGCCCCCGTTGTTTACACGCGCGTCATCGACACGTCAAAAATGAAATGTCATCTATAAAAAAAATTCTATATCATTTCTAAATACTTTTGCGGAAATGTAATTATTCTATTATATTCATATTTAATGTTGCAAAATAATTGAAGAAAAAAATGCTGATTTATTTTCACCACCTTTAGCCGCTGGTTGGCGCTATTTTCAACCACTGACTTAACTAAAACTAAACGTAGTTTAAACTAAAGTTTAGTTTAGCTAAACCCTTCATATTCACCTATGGGTGGAAACCTATTGTTGACACCTGGATCTTAACTACCCTGTAACGTCCCTGAAACCTTGCTACCTCTAAAAAAAATACAATACAATTTTTGCTCTGTAACTAGTCAGCTCTTTCTTTGCTGAGAAGCAAAGTGTCCAGCTGGGTTGATCTCTCCTCCCTGCAGAGTCAAAATCAGTGGTTCTCAACATATGTGTACTACTGTACCCCCTTGAAGATATTCTTTAAGCCCTAGTACCTCGTACACCAGCACAAAACATTTTGAGAAGGAGAAAAAATGAATCCCTCTCACATCCCTTGTTGGTATGATTAATTAATAATGCCGGCTTTTATATAGCGCTTTTATCCAAAGCGCTTTACAAGTAATGCCTCACATCACCCATTCATACACCACATACGTTCATACATTCACCCATTCATACACCGACGGCGGAGTCAGCCATCAAGGAGACAGCCAGCACGTCAGGAGCAGTTAGGGTTAGGGTGTCTTGCTCAAGGGCACCTCGACAGTTTCGCTATCAGTGGCGGCTGGCCCATAGGGGGCGATGGGGCGCCGCCCTCCTAAACCACACGCACAAACAAAATATAAAAAAATAAAAAATAAATAAAAAATAAAATATATATATATAAATTGTCAATATGTGTGTGTTTAAAATATGGAATGCACCCAGAAATATGTGTATAATATGATTTAAAAATAATTTGCGCAACATAATATGCTTTTCCTAGTACACATATGCCTAGTACACTGTGGCCGTGTTCCATTTCAGGGTCTGCAGCCTTAAGGGCGCATTTGAATGACGATGCTGGAGGGGCTGTAGAGAAATAGCCCCACGGAGGCGGGTCTCTGTAGCAGTTTAGCCAATTGCTGATTCAAGATATAAACGAGTGACATAAAATGTAGCCAATCAGCGTCCTCAAAACGTCTTCGGGGGGGCTTTTTTCAAACAGCCCTCCCGGAAGACTTTGGAGCATCGAGTATTGTCATTTGTGTGCATCACAGTGTACTACTAGTAAAAGCATATTATGCTAGGTGTGTTGGAGGGTGTTGTTTTTACATGTCCCAAGGAAGGTCTTTATATGTTGACATCCATTGACACACTTATTTGAATTTAAAACCAACACTGAACAGTTAATGAGTGTGTGGGTTGGAATACAGTTCTTGATATTGTAATAAAAGTCCTGATTGAAATGTCTTTTCAGCAATTTTTTACATGTGTTAATATTTAGGTTAAGCTAATTCTCATTTAGATTTATAGTATAGCTTTGGTTTGCTTGGTATTGGTTTGCTTGTCCTGGTAAGCTAACTTGGTAATAGAAGTTGAACAAACAAAGTTTACCAACTTGATAGACATTTGTAAAAACTTGATAAAATAAGTTTAACCAACATCTTTTTAAGTTATCTTAACTAATATTTTCTAGTCCAAATAACTTGACACACGAAGTTGTGTCAACAGACTACAAGTTGTATCAACTAATTTATTGAAGTGTAATCAACTTGACACTAAATGTTGAATCAACTTGACTAAACTTAACTCAGTCAAAGCAACACGATGACTTGACTTAGTCAAGTTGAGTCAACAAATCATTTTTAACAGTGTAGCTGTTCAACTTGATGAAGGCTACAGGATAGGGATCTGTCAACACAATGAGGAGGTGGACAAAAACACATCCTGTCTAAAAGAATAGACTGTGTGAAGTTCTGTGGTGCCTTTGAGCTGGCCTTGCGTGGCCATGATGAAAGTGATGGACAGAAGGGCGACATTTCAATACAAAAAGTAATTGTATATAATGTAATTAACAATATGTAATTGTAAATAAAAAAAGGTATAGCCCCCCTGGTGAAAAATGCACCAGCCGCCACTGTTCGCTATATATATATATAGTTATGTATATATATATACATAACTATATATATATATATATATATATATATATATAACTATATATATATATAGTTATATATATATATATATATATATTATAATATATTTTAAAAAGAGTGTATATAGTGTGTAAAGTGTTTATTTTTTCTGTTGCTTCTTTCAAACACAGGGCTATGATGGCCCCTGCTCACTGCAGGGCTCTGGAGCCTGGGGCCCAGCAGGGCTGTGGAGCCTGGGGCCCAGCAGGGCTATGGAGCCTGGGGCCTAGCAGGGCTGTGGAGCCTGGGGCCCAGCAGGGCTGTGGAGCCTGGGGCCTAGCAGGGCTGTGGAGCCTGGGGCCCAGCAGGGCTATGGAGCCTGGGGCCCAGCAGGGCTATGGAGCCTGGGGCCTAGCAGGGCTGTGGAGCCTGGGGCCCAGCAGGGCTATGGAGCCTGGGACCCAGCAGGGCTGTGGAGCCTGGGGCCCAGCAGGACTCTGTAGACCTCATGATGGCTCCTCTCAGGGGGAGGGGGAGGAACTGAACAAAAATACAGAAATGGAGAACTAGTGTCATGTCAAGTAAAAAAATGAGAGCCCCTCATCTAATAAGGCAATGACATCATAATGATAAATGCATTGTCTAAATTAAAGCATTGGTCATGATAGCCTAATCATCGAATAATACTTCCTTGTTGGGCTTCAGTATCTGTATTGTGTCAAATGTCCGTAACAGGATGAACTGAGGTTCGGCAAGACTAAAAAGTGAGTGGCTTTAGAAGGTGGGCAAGTCCAGAGAGATCTATTTACCACAGTGAACACACAGTGAATATTGTTTCAGATACACTCTGGTTTACACACTTTACACACATTCATACACCGACGGTGGCATCAACCATGCAAGGCTGTCATCGTGCCGGTAGTAGTCAGGGTTTAGGCGACTTGCTTGTGGGCAAGTCGCCTAAATCCTAAATCGATTGCTTGGCTAGGCGGATCAACTGCTCGACCTCCTGATCTAGGACTGTCGTCACCTTGTAGGCTGTATCATGGCCATATAAAGACAAACCTCTGTACTTCTTCTTTCTGACGTCACTTCCTTCCTAAAAATGAATCTCTATAGATACACTATAGCACTCTGGGGAGGGTTGTGAGACAGAGCCGAGCCATCTCGAGACACACACACACCTTCCCAACGCGCTCAGGTAACACACACACACACACTCCTTTGCTTGCTCACTTACTCACTTACTCACTCACTGGCTCATACACACACACACACACACCACACACCACACACCACATATATATACCTGCAGATTAACAGCCCACCTGGCAGTTTATTCAAGGGATTGTATTATACCTGACCCTCCAGGTGAGATATATTACTCTCTAATATATCTCAATAGTCATCTGTATTCATGAGCACATATAGCATTTGCATTGCTTTATGTTTATAACTATAATACATCTTACAGTTGCAGGTAGAGCATGTGTTTTACTAAAATGCTTTTCCATTTAAGCTGTCCACTAGCTTTGTTTTGTATAGTTTTTTTAACTTTTTTTAAACTTGTTTTAAGCTGGTCTATTGTTGTAAAGGTTTATGCGTTATCAGGTAATGTGATTAACAGCTTACATTTTGATCATTGGCATTATTGCCATTTAGCAAGTACAATTATTTTCTCTAATGCTGTTGAAGAATGTTATTTATATAATCTAAAAAATGGGCAGCTTTCCTGGAGGAAATGTCAAGGTGTAAGGTAGCATGTTTCCGCAATGCAGCTGTTAAGGCCAAAGGTTGTCAGATGTGCAGTATGATACAGCAGTATAGTTACACTACTCTGACCAATGATATACTCATGAGAAGTCAAGGGTCATCTCTGCAGTAAAAACACATTGTAGCGATAACAAAAAAATCTCTTCTTAAATTAGCACACTGAGGTAGCACACTGAAAAAGTCTCTGTTGAGAGAGCAGTTTGAAGCTCAGGGGGAAGTCTGTGGTCGGCCTAAAACGGAAGGAAGAAACGCTGCAGCGCTAACAGAAACTAGCAGAGATGCAGAGTTCTTCCTGTTGTTTCAGAGCCCGGAATTCATCAGTATCATGTTATATTATTTGGCAGATCTCTGAGATTAAACCAAATGCATCCAAATTCACTTTGGATCGAATACCCATCGAATACCACTTTAGATCGAATACCGGATGACCACGAATAGAGAACCAGGTTTTAGTTAGTCAATGATGTCAGGGTTTAATTTAAGTATCACAGTAACTTAGAAACAGACTGGATGGATGGGTTGATGGATAGCTTTAATGATGAATGGCAAGATGAAACGATGGACAAATGGATGGGCAGAGTTGTTCAGCGGTCTCACCCACTGCCCTATTTCCATGAAGATGATTATGGTGTTATGGTGTTATGGTTTCAGATAAGCTTCACAAGGATCCAAAAATGGCAACTTCTGCCCCGATTTCACCAGAGGAGCAAGAGGAACTGAGAGAGGCCTTCGCCAAGATTGGTGAGATGACACTTGCTTCCTCTTTGTCGAATCATACAGATTTCAGGAGATAGATATTGGTCACCACTGGATATAACACTCTGTCATAACATGCATGAAGCCAACCGTCAAGGTTTGGCATTTTCTAAAGTAAGAGAGTACTGCTTCCTACGTGTGTTGGACCAGTGGCAGAATTCGGCCAGGATTTCAGGTCCAATCTGGTCCAAGTTTGTCCAACACAGAATCTTTAACCGTTTTTCCTTCTTTCGCAGACATTGACAACAACGGGTTCATCAGCAAGTCTGAGCTCAATGAGCTCTTCAGGGCGGCTAACCTGCCCATGCCAGGATACCGTGTCCGGGAGATCGTTCAGGAGTTGATACAGTCCAGCGAACAGCTCACCTTCGACCAGTTCACTGAGGTCAGTCAAACCATGGCTACACATCACTGCAAAGTTCAGCTCAGAATTACCCAAATCACCCCAAAATACACCAACATTCACCTAATATGCCCCCAAAACCAGCCCAAATCAATTGCCATTGCTATCACCACTAAAGCAGCGCAATTTACTGAGGAGTCCACTTAAACGTCCGGCCAGTCTTGGTCTCATTGTTCTCATCGAGGCGGCAGTAGCTCAGGTGGTACATCGGTGGTCTGACAACCGAAAGGTTGCTGGTTCGATTCCCCGGCTCCTCCTAGCCAAGTGTCGAGGTGTCCCTGAGCAAGACCCCCTAACCCTAACTGCCCCTGACGTGCTGGTGGGCGCATGGCTGACTCCGCAGTCAGCATATGAATAGGTGAGTGTAATGCTTGACTTGTAAAGCACTTTGAGTGGCCGCACTGGTTATGCATTCCATTAATCCTTTCGGTGTTATAAATTCCACCTAGCAGAGTACATCGTAGAAGGTCCTCCATTGACTGGGGTTCTGTGCCGCAGTCACATGTGGTTGAACTACATTGGTAACCCCATCTGATTAGTGATTCCCGGGAACTTGAACTGTGCTGGTTGTAAGTTGTTTTTCATTGGCAACTAGAATCAAATTATATTTTCTGTTATTCAGAGGCAGGTCGGTTGGTATTATTTTGGTCAGTTTTGCAATCGGTCAGTTGAACATTTATAGCAGCAGGGTTCAT
>CM051015.1:6289914-6302414 GCA_027704905.1 Muraenolepis orangiensis | reverse complement strand
ATATAAAACAGCCTAGGTTCAAAATTTCAGCAAGGTTCAAGTAGTAAAAATATTGTGAAAAATATGTGACGGGAATAAACATCTTATACCAAAATAATTCAGTTCAAAGTTGCTGGTTGTTGCTACTGTAGCGGATATACTCCAATTGTAAAGTTCAGTAACGATTATACTGAACCATGCTGCCTCTGGACAGGTTTGAGAGAGAGGTGAAAGACAGACTCCGATCCTCTGATCAGCCTCGCAAAACATTTACAGGGATTTGTCCAAATTTATTTTCCACTGGAATATTTTATTGTTTGAATTATAATACGCCATGTATTTCCAATCAGTAATGTGTCAAAATGTGCTCTGGGAATAAACTGTTTGTACAAAAAAATAATAATAATTTACATCCTAGTGGTT
The DNA here is from genome assembly GCA_027704905.1 of Muraenolepis orangiensis. NCBI lineage: Eukaryota > Metazoa > Chordata > Actinopteri > Gadiformes > Muraenolepididae > Muraenolepis > Muraenolepis orangiensis. Next base: position 6,302,012 of record CM051015.1, on the reverse strand, counting down.
TGTCAGTGTGAAAGAAAAAGTCAATACAGCGGTACAAAATACACCGGTTCAAATCCAAACACAGAAACCATACTGTAGAAAGATGCACTGAGTCCTGATTAAGGTAGGTGTGTGTGTGTGTGATGCCCCCTACAGGTGTAGTATAGAACTAAACACAGGAGGGCTGAGTATGCAGTACATTACAATGCATTACTTATGATCTAATGTAATATGATTTTTTTGTAACATGAGTCTTATCTAATGTTACTATATACGTCAACATTATATTGTAATACATTACTTTACATTTATACATTGTATTACTTTAATATATCACTATATACACACACATGTTCTACGTGTCTATAATGAATCCAGTAAGACTCGGAAAGCATCTCAAGGGTTTAATGGAACAGTTCTGTCTCCTAACCACACCAAACTAAAGTTAGATCCCGCGGTAACAAAACAAAAAGGTCAACAGCGTGTCCATGGAACTTCCAGAGAGGAGAAGAGTAGAAAAGGCGCCTCAGGAAGCGCCAGAGTGTCAGTATGTACATCAGAGTCTGTACGGGGGCCCTGCTCTAGAGGACCGCTATTTGGAAGCTGGGGGGGGTGAGGGGTGTTGCAGGGTGTGCAGGCGGGGGACACGGGGGGCCTTATTTGGCGGCCTTATTTGGCAGCCTTGACTTCTGCGGGGGTGTCTCCGGTGTCCAGGGTCTTGAGGAGGCGGAAGAGGCCGGCCGCCTCGCGGATGCGGCTGAACTCGATGCAGAAGGCCTGGACCTCGATGAACAGGTCCTGAACGTTGATGATCTTGTTCCTGATCAGAGACTGCAGGAACACGCACACCAGACGTACCAGGCGGTTCTGGAGGGCAGAGGAGTCGTAGGAGGCGTTACATGCAAAAGGGGAAGAGTTTGCATCTCTGAATAGCGGAGAGCAGACATAAATGTGTTCTGCCCACCTGCATGTATTTGTCTTTGATCTGCTCGCAGGTAGAGATGCAGTTGGAGATGTAGAGGTGGATGAACTCTGGAGGAAGATCTACAGCCGTCGTCAACCTAAAAACACACGTGAATATTTACAGTCACTAGAGGCGAGTAACCTGTGCGAGTTGTGTATATAGTGTGTGTGGTGGTCAGGTAGTATAGTGCACATTTGGTGTGCATTTAGTGTGTATAGCCTACCTGTTGACCACCTCCATGGAGTGCAGGGACATGTCCATGTTGACGAGGACAGAGAAGTACTCTGTGATCTGGCTGCTCTGCATCAGCTTCAGCAGCATCTCTATGGCAACCAGAGGGTTATTCTCCACCAGGTCTGGCAGCTTGGCAGGAGACAGGCCAATGTGGTAGACGAGCTTTGGGTCCCTCTCCAGGTCTCCAAGGAGCTACAGGTAAACAACAGGGATAAGATATTCACTTCAACTAGTAATAATAAATATAAATAGGAATCATTAGATACATTTGAGTCAGACGCCCTCCTTGACGAGGACAAAAAGTATGTTGTATATATGGAATGGGGGACGATGGAAGGCAAATTCACACTCACATCCATCTGTCACTTTATTGTTCTTTTTATGTTAATTTATATTCTGTATATAATTTGTATGGTATTGTTTTAGAAATTAATACTGCGGGAGGGAATGGGGAGAAAGTATTCCATTGTACTTGTTGCAAATGGCCAATAAAAATATTGCATCTTGCATAAACACTGGCTCCATGGACTGTGTGGGGGGGGCCTGACCTGGGACTGCTGGGGGGCTGACAGGGGGCTCTTGAAGGCCTTGGACATGAGGCGCTTGACCTCCACGCCGGTGCCATTCTTCACACACATGGAGCGGTCCCACTGGACCCCATGCTGCGGCTCGCTGGGGTTCAGCCACGCAAACTCATCCTCACACACATGCAGCGGAGGGGAGGGACGGATGAACTCTGGGCGGAAATGACCTGCGTGAAAGAGATCGGAGAGATCAGAGAGAGAGAATTCAATCATAGTTCAAGTTTCAGGTTGACCATCTCTGTATACAATATGATAACATTGAGGACTAGCTACATAGTGCTCAAATGGTTCACCAGTTTTACAACATGAGAAGAAAATATGGTAAAAACATACTTTCTAGGGCGGGGCGGGGCCCGGTGACCAACGACTCCGTGATCTGATTGGCTACTGAGCTGTCGAAGCCGGAGTTAGATGAATCAGGGTCAGGGTCGTTGAGGATACTGGGGAAGCTGGCCTTGTTCTGGGTGGGCAGCTCCGACTGGCGCTCTGCAGATCACAACGCATTAGGCAAGCAGGTTACTACACAGCCGACATATCCAGAGCCCCTCTCAGTAGGTCTACATACAGTTCTGGTCACAAGTCTACAATGTACAGGTACATCCAGAGTTTAAAATTACTTTAATCCCATGAGATACCCATAGGCTGGCATCTCTGATGCGTAAGGCGTAAGCTACCTGCTAGGGCTAGCTGCAGCCCACTGATGTCTATGGACTGGGGCATATTGGCCACATCCATGCAGGACACGTGTCGGGGTGTCTTCTTGAAGAGCTCGCGGGGAGGCGCTAGCATCAGCTGGGACAGGAAGAACTTCTCTGGGTGGGTGATGGGAGGGAGGAAGCCTGCAGTGGACAGAACCCACTGTTAGTTTCACATCGAGTCAGCTTTCCATATCGTTTGTATGGTAATGTTCATATAGACTGTTGAATAAGAGGCGCCTTTGAGTTAATATTGACCGCAACGTCACAATCAAAAACCATGAAACTTGAGTCAACAAAGTTTACACAAAGACAGAGGGCTAGTAGAGATTTCGATGTGAAACTTTGGACTTGGACACAGACTTGGACGGACACACAAACACACACACACCTGACAGCGCTCTCTCCTGCTCGTCGCCCACGGGCGACGGGTTGAGCAGGTGGGCGAACACGGCGGCGAAGGGGTTGGCGGCCAGCGGCTCGGTGCGGTACATCTCCCAGAGGAGGTAGAGGGCGGTGAGCCGCTGCGGGGAGCTGGGCAGCAGGTCTGGCTGCTGCAGCAGCATCACCAGCACGGAGCCCACTCGGAAGTGCTCCGCCTTGCCGAAGTAGTGGTGGAAGGCGGCGGAGAGGCTCTCGAAGGTGTTGGTGCAGGCCTCCTCCGAGACGATGCTCAGCAGGTTGGACAGGTCCTTCGGCGCCAGAGTCATCTTCTCCTCCTCCTCCCTCAACTCTGTGACGTTAGAGTTTATTTTGATTTTTTTTTTTAAATATCTATACCGCTGCCAACGTACCGGTTTACGTTTTTGTTGGTTTGGATGACTACATCAATGGGTTGTGTAGCACTAATTCATGTCCGAGGTGTGTTTAATAGGGGACTGTACGAGTAAACGCGACATGATACGTTAGCCCCAGCGTTAGCCTAGCCTAGCCTAGCTTACCGCAGGATGCACGCAACACCATAGTAACACAACCAAAGAGCAGCTGCTCACCGCTACGGCCTGACCGGTCGACTCCAACGGGTCATAAAAGTGTCCTCAGGAGGAACACGTCTGAGTTCACCCGAGGAGAGGAGGTGTTGTGTTGTGTTGTGACGTTAAACGATCCCTCGGTAGGCACTTCATTCACAACATTAGCCAACGTCCACACGCCCGCTGCATGCCGGTACATGGAGTCATGTGCTTTAAAGCCCGGTGCATTGTGGGTTTGGAAGTCCTGCACTCTGCGGGCGCCAGTGAATCACGTTTATATCCATAACTGAAATGTGGTCGTTATATATATATATATTTTTTGTAGATATTTTATATATGTATACGTTCAATTAAAATAGTCATGTAGTTTGTAGCTATGCTGTGAGCGTAACAAAACAACATGAAGTTGACCCGGATATAAACCTCTTACGTTGTCTTCCCAGAAGCCCTTGCGGCTTCCTTTCCGACTGTTCCCGGACAGAGTGAGTATTATGTCGAGATGTTCCCCTCTGTCTTATCGACGTCCATCCTCTCCCCGCTTCGTAACAGCTGGGCAATAATGGAAGCAGTTACCATCTTGACACACAATCACACGCCATCGATGCATTAATTGTGGTCAAAGCACACCCGTTGGCTCATAAAAAGCCATAGAGATGGGTCGCGACGCGACATTCGCCGGCCCGTCGCCGATTCTCTAGACGGATGACATGTCTCCGTTAATGAGACAATAACCTGAGAGCTGGGTAACGATGGGCTTATTGTTATTCTTATGTCTTCACCAATCCCTCAACACGGGGCCGTTATTACGGGGACATATTAGACGTTTGTTGCCCCGTAATGCAGTCATGCACCTCAATCAGACCACCAGCAGGTGGCACTGGTGAGCCATGTCCAAATGTCAACACTGGGCCTCTTCCCCATTTAAGCACGTGTGAAGGAGTCCCCGAGGCTTGACGACATGTTTTGTCTGAACTAGTCTGGTGGTCTTAATGAATACAATGTTGTAAAACCCATGTTCCAGATGGCGCCCAACAAGAAGGGAGGAGAGAAGAAGAAGGGGCGGTCGGCCATCAATGAGGTGGTCACCAGGGAATACACCATCAACATCCACAAGAGGATACATGGCATGTGAGTGGCCGCCCCTCCCCTGGTGGCGTGTTGAGCAGGACGGGGGGATGTAGGTACCAACACTAAGCTTATAGTGTAGTGTTGGTACCTGGTGAGCCTTCGCCTTCTTCTTTCGTGCTGTCGTTGTAGTCCTGGGGTTTTATTGTACCTCATACAAAAATACCTTGGAGTTCAGTGAAGGGTCAGTGCTGGCTTATAGTTCGGATTCGCTAATGGCCGAGTTTCTACTGTTGTTTTTTTGTTTATTTAGAAATGTCTCTGTTTCAATGTAACTACATGTCAGCTGTACTGTATTTATAGTGGATGTTTATTAGTAACCGTCTACCTGTGCGTAAACCTTGTGATCTGTCTGCCTCTCGGTGAGTCGAGGGCTTCTCAAGCGCATACGAACCTGACCATCTGGTGTCGGACCTTTTTGTACTGGTTGAGGGGACACGGGGTTTGAGGAGCGGGTTGGTTGACTGTCTGTGTGTTTCCAGTGGCTTTAAGAAGAGGGCCCCCCGTGCCATCAAGGAGATCCGGAAGTTTGCCGTAAAGGAGATGGGAACACCTGACGTCCGAATCGACACACGCCTCAACAAGGCCGTCTGGACCAAGGGAGTGAGGTGGGTGTGGGTGGAACTGTTGGGAAGAGTCATTAATGTAGAAGAGACATGTCTTCAAACAGGGCGGAGGTCTGATGTTATGAAACTGTTGACATTCACACAACAATCAGATGTGAGGATTTGTCACGTCAACAAAGCAAGTTGTTGATTAGGTTCCATCTTATAGTTGGTATTCTCTACATAAAGGTTTGACAATACTGCTTAGTACAATAAATGCATACACTTCAATGAAAAACTGTTTTACCATCCGTGTCGTTAAAAGTAGTGAAGTGAGAAGGCAAATAGCCGGCTAGTTGTAAATACCAACCCCAGGAGAGAAGCATGTTCATGGGCATGACACATGCGCACACACACGTTCATTTGGAAACCTGATCCTTAAGGACTATCTCTGATCTGAACATCTGCTGTAGGAGGCTCTGCATGGTGGTGTTAGTGACGCTCTACCAATCAGCATAACGTTTATATGGTGAGTCAGGAGGACCATAAAGGATGAGTTTTCTTTAGATCCATGCAGAATTGGACTAAATGTCTTGTCACAAAGACCTATGTGCTATATTGCGTGCGCACGCTAAATGCTCTTAGGCGCATTGGTACATGGAAGTAATTTTGCTAAATGATATTGGCAACAGATGGTTTAGTGAAGTCAGGAGAGAAGGTTATGGTGGTTTGAGACCTGCGTCCAGATGAGACTAGGAAGGATTATTTTGTAGTGGAAGCACTCGGTTGGTTACTAAAGTATTGATGGGGTGGATATGAGGGATCATTAACCTTTTTATGCGCGCATCTGTCCAGGAATGTTCCATACCGCCTCCGCGTCCGTCTGTCCAGGAAACGTAACGAGGACGAGGACTCTGCCAACAAGCTGTACACCCTGGTCACCTACGTCCCTGTCACCACCTGCAAAGGTCAGTCACACGCTCTCCTGCTCGCTGAATTCACACTTATTCCCGTACGCCATGTTCGGAGACCAACTCATTAGCTACATTCACTAGTCCACAAGGGGGCAGTATTGAGTTTAACCCCAAATGTATATGACAAAACGCCAAGTCTGCTTCATTGAAAATGTTTGATGCAGTGATTTTTAATTTCATTTTATTCTTGTCTGGCTGTCGGAAACAAAACACTACATGTTTCACACTGGACCAATCAGTGATCACCCGCCCCTCTCTTTCTCTTGTCCCTTCAGGTCTACAGACCGTCAACGTGGATGAAAACTAAATAAAATGTGTTAATTGTGACTAGTGTGTGTGCGTGATTTCTTCTGGTCTGTTCAACAGTTATTTATTTTCTCAATTGGTTAAGAATTAGTAATGCGATTTGCTGCTGATCAATAGTTAAGACCACCTTCTTCCGTTTTTAAACTCCTAGGCCACTACAATGTTAATGATGCCAAGTGACACTCTTTAGTTTAAAGGAAACCATTTGTAGCTTGGTGTTGATGTAGGGTCCTTGAGCAGTACCGACGGGGGGGTAGGAGACCAAAGCTAGGGAAACGACAGTGGTTCTGTAGCAGTGAGGGTGTCATGGCATAGACGGCTTAGTGTTTAACACGGGTATTTAGTGACTACAATTGCAACTGAAATGCATGGTAAATGTGTACCATGTATACATATGGTACTAATGCATTACATAAAATGTTATGCCTAATCTAGTAAGAAATGCAGCTCACAAGATAACCATTTTCCGCTTGTTTTAATGTGTAACAAATGAAACATTCTGGATGGTGTCTCTCTGGCCAGTCCTAATGAGATGGTTTTCCGTGATTGAGGCGTTCCCAGTGTTAGTCGTTTGGGGAATGAAAACTTGGTTCTATTAAGCACAGGAGAACTCTGTGCTGTTGAGACACTTGTTGTTCCTCAAGAGAACCTTTAACCAGAACAGACTTGGAGGCACAGATTCAGTGTCACAGCTTTCTTCTCCAGCACAACTGAAATATTCGACGGGCGCAAAAAATGGATAAACACTGAGGTCACTGGTCTAAGATGAATATTAGACAATGGAGGAGTTATTGTGGAAGTTATTGTTCCCGTTTTGTCAAGGCGATACATTGATTTAAGTCATATAAAACAAGGCAAAAGGCATTAAAAAATAAAATAAAAAAATTGGCAATACGTTGATCTGCTGTGTATCGCCTTGGCTTGTTAAAAAAACAAAACCAAGTATGATTTCTTGGGTTCAGTCGGTGAGGTATTACAGGTAAGGTACCTGTCATCTGATGGATGGATGTAGAGGGAACACGATGGATGAATTTAAGGGGTTTGGTGTTAATTTAGTCACTTGTCATCGAACCTTCTCAGGCACTCACACTGGAGTGTTGGCACTTTTTAAGAATACTAAGGCAAACTTTTAAATATGACCTGATGAGGCATTTAACACGCCTTTATCTGTAATACACCAAATCTCTGGCATAACACAGGAATTGTATATTTTGTTGCATCTAGCTGTAGTTGGGTCTCAGAAGGGATTGGAGGAGACAGCTCCTTGGAGATTCTATCCAGCAGCCCTGGATGGGGCTAGATAGCTCCCCAGACCCCATTCAAGACCAGGAGTCAGGCTCTGTTTAGTCTCAGCATTGGATTTGGACGGCCATGTGTGGCTTATGCCAATCATCCTGTCATGGAAGGTTCCAGCGAGTGTGCAAAGCTGATTGGCTCAGCGGTTGAGGGCCAGTATGGCGGCCCTCTGGTGATACTGGGTGTCCTTGGCCTGGGAGATCTTCATGGCCAGGTCCACAGGCTTCTCGAAGAACAACACTAGTGGTGGTTCGGTCAGCAGGGAGGCCATAATCTGGGCGAGGCTCACCATCCAGTCCTGCTCCCCCTTTGCTTCCTGCCCAGGCCCCGCCTTTTCCTGGCCGCTGACCTCCGACCCCAGGCGGGGTCGTCCGCGGTGTCCCACATCGCCAATCTGCAGCACCAGGCTGGTAACCGTGGCGATGGCCTGGAAGAGGTCGCTCTCACCAGTGTCACCGTGGAACATGCTGTACAACGTCTTGCAGAACTGGATGAACTCTCGCTGGGTGTGAAAAACAAGGTTGCATGATCAGACTGGGTGAGCGCTGTGTAGTTCACACACCGGCAAGTACTATGATAACAACAAAAACCTATATTGTGAACTTTTATTGTGAAAGGCAAAGTAGTGTTTAAAATCTGTACTGAATGGAGGGTGTGAAAGGTTATGTAGTGTTTTGTATCTGTTCAATGAGTGGTGTGTGTGTGTGCTTTTATTGTGAAGGCTATACAGTGTTAAACTTTAGTGTCTGTTGAAGCTAAAGTGTGTGTTTTATTGTGAAGTAGTGGGATGTACCTGGTTCATGAGAGGAAGTGGTTTCTCTGCATCCTTCTCTTTCTCCTTCCCCAGGTCCTTCAACATGCGCTTCAGCTGCTCCTGATAGTCCGTCACCTCCTCTGATACCACTAACCAGTTAGACAGTACACGGGTCATTAAGGAGCAGGTAGGGGTTAGACAGTACACGGGTCATTAAGGAGCAGGTAGGGGTTAGACGGTACACGGGTCATTAAGGAGCAGGTAGGGGTTAGACAGTACACGGGTCATTAAGGAGCAGGTAGGGGTTATAAGACATACCTGGAGGAAGGTCTACATACAGCGGTCTGGTGGTGGAATTCAGCGGACCCTTCATCACAGAGGAGGAGTCCTCGCTCTCTGTCAGCGCTGTTAGGACACACACACACTCAGTTATCTCCTCTCCAGGTGCTACACAGGCCCGTACCTGGCCTGTTACCTGGTGTAGTGTGTTACCTGGTGGACTGTTACCTGGTGTAGTGTTACCTGGTGGACTGTTACCTGGTGTAGTGTGTTAGCTGGTGGACTGTTACCTGGTGTAGTGTCTTACCTGGTGGAATGTGTAGGCAGTAGAGCAGTCTTATCTTCTCATTCAGATCCTCGCAGTAAAGAGTGTCTGAGAAATGAATGTGGCAGCGTTAGCGTAAGAGTAGCACGGATCATCTTTATGTAGCACACGTCAGCCGGCAGGCTAACGTGCCCAGCCAGAAGGCTAACCTAGCCGCTAACATACCGAGCCAGCAGGCGAACTCTCTGAAGGTGACCAGGTTGTCCTTGTCCTGGTCCAGCAGGGTGAAGGTCCGGTTTGCCACGGTGTCGCTGTGCTGCGGCTCACACAGCCAGGGCACCAGCAGGCCATACAGGCTCTGGAACTGGGCCCGGCCCAGGCGATACTGCTCCTGGTAGGGCCTCCCCGGGTCGTGGTGCTGTAGAGCCAGCGCCGTACCACCACCCTCCCCCCAATAGAGGGTGATGAAGTGCTCTGTCTGCAGAGAGAGAGAGAGAGAGAGAGAGAGAGAGAGAGAGAGAGAGAGAGAGAGAGAGAGAGAGAGAGAGAGAGAGAGAGAGAGAGAGAGAGAGAGAGAGAGAGAGAGAGAGAGAGAGAGAGAGAGAGAGAGAGAGAGAGAGAGAGAGAGAGAGAGAGAGAGAGAGAGAATTGTAAAACATATAAATGCAGACATAGACGAGATGAGATTTACATGACGTGTGTGTTGTAGTGTTGTCTCCGAAGATGACATTTAAATATACTAATTATCTGGTCTTGTCCCGAAGTAGGAGAACAGAAACAGTACTACCTTGAAGAGGTCGTAGAGGTCGGCAAGGTCCTCCGGAGAGATGGACACCTCAGGGGTCACGAGCCTAAGCTAGGGAGAGAGAGAGAGAGAGAGGCTCATCATTTGATCAAACATACGAGAGTCAGAATGGAAAGTGAAGAAGAAGAGGAAGATGATGTTGGAGATGGAGGGATGGGAAATGACTAATGAGGTATAAAAGAAAGAGGGGGGAGATGGAAGAGGAGACCGAGAGAGAAAACGAGAGTCAAAAGGGGAGAGGGATGGGAGAGCTGGAGAGCTGGAAGAGGAGGAGGAGGAGGTCCTACTGTGTTTTCTTTGCTGGTGTCTTCATGCGCCTGCAGAACCAGGATTCTGTGTCGACACCGGAGCCTCTCCAGCCGTCTCACCGACAGATCTCCGAACTTCTGGTGAAACACAAACACACCGCTTACTGCACACACTGACGCAATGCGTGTGCAATTAATATATACTGGCCAATAAAAATAATCGACTTTTATCAGTTGTATGTATGTTTCCTATTAACATAAATGTACATATACAATGCAGATATACACTCAGCAGTATAGTACTTTGCCCCTGTGGTCAACCAACCAAAACTGAAAGGGAATCTTGCGAGTGTCCATTCCCATTTTGTGTGGGAGAACGGGTGGAGGAGGTGAGTCCTTACCTGGTAGGAGTCATTAAGGAGGTCTGTGATGATGGGGGGTCTCGTGGGGGAGGTGCTGCTGCTGCTGCTGCTGTTGGCTTCTTCCATCGCAGGCGGAGAGAGAGGAGGAGAACCCAGCTCCTCCTCAAGCTTCACCTTGTCCAGAAAACTACATACCACACACAACACAGGACAGGTGTTATAATAACAGTCCTTAAGCTCCTCCCCACACACACAGGTGTAATAATATCCGTCCTTAAGCTCCTCCCACATACAGGTGCTTTAATATAAGCCCTTAAGCTCCTCCCACATAAAGATGTTACATTAGACACTAAACTCCTCCCACAGACAGGTGTTATGATATCAGTCCATAAGCCCCTCCCACATACAGGTGTTACACATACAGCAGTCCTTAATGCTGCGCTGTGATTCCCGACATCATGTTTATAGTGCTTTCACGTTACAACATAAATGGCTTAATAAACATTCACATTAAATACAGTCAAATAAATACAGACAAATAAACATTAAACAAAAAGCAGCCTATTACACTTCAGAAGTTACCTGGTGAGCACCATGAGGGCCTGTCCGTCATCAGAGCTGGCGCTGAGCTGCGATGCGTTGGCCTGCATCACAGCCAGGCCCAGCTGGAACACAGCCTGGATGCCCTGGGAGAAGAAGCTGTCGAGGACGCAGAGGGCGCTGGGGAAGGGCAGCACGCTGAGGAACAGGGTGAGGAACCAGGACAGAGACAGGGAGGAGAGGGACGACAGGTCCGGGACCTGATCCGCCAGCTCGGGGAGACGCTCCCGGATCAGCTCCTCAAACACAGACTGGTCCACCTGGGCTCCTGTAGGGGTCACCAGAGGTCAGAGGTCACCTGAAACGCAAACCTCACACACACACACACACACACACAACTATGGTCCAGCTCCTGGTATAACCAGGAGAGGACTGTTGTGCTGCTGTTGTGCTGCTTATCACGTCGTGAGTTTGTCAAAGGTGCATTCTGTCTTTCCATGTGTTCACCCCTGACCCCTTACCTATGACCCTGCGGTTGAAGTAGTCTGGCAGCATCCTCTCACATACAGCCACCAGCAGCCAGAAGGCCTCCTCCTCCCTGCAGTACAGCAGCAGCACTGACGCCACGATGTTCATAGACTGGAGACACAGAGAGGTCATGAGGTCAACACCTGGTGGACGTTCATAGACTGGAGACACAGAGAGGTCATGTGATGTACAGCATGTGCAGAGGGTTGGATGTGGAGGTTGGGACGTCGGATGTGTAGGGAATGATGTGAAGATGTGTGCGTGTATGTGTGGGGGATTGTTTTTTTTTTAGGGGTGAATGTGGAGGTTGGGTATGTGCAGATGTTTGCATGTGGAAGTGTGGAGGTTATGTGTGTAATTGTGTAGAAGATGTGGATGTGGGGTTTGTGTGGAGTAGAGGGTGGACGTGGAGACGGATGTATGTATATGGTGAACGTGGCTACCTGGCAGTAACCGATCTTGGGGTTGCGGTGGGCGTAGGCCGTGAGAACCCTCCTGAGGGCGGCGATCCCCGTGGGGTTCTGGAAGGCAGGGTGGTCGGGGAGGGAGCGGTGGAGGTCCCGCTCAATCTCCTCCGTGGCCAGGGTGCTGTGGCCCATGGCCCGCTGCACCAGGTCAGCGTAGTAACCCTGGTGGGACGCCAG